>JAYMSY010000403.1:0-12299 GCA_036897685.1 Monsonia emarginata | reverse complement strand
AGATTGGGAATAGGAAACCCCATTCTCCAACACTTATTCTCTAGAATATTCTAACACGCATTCTCACATTCACTCTAGAAGAATCTAATCAATGACACGTACTTGTCATTTCATGCCACAATAATTACTTTCGCGATCAAATCAACTTAACCATTTGGAAGCTACTTGGTGCATGTCATGCACCAAAAACACCATCTTATACTTTAAATTCTAAATCCTAAACCTCTCACACCATAAACCCTACCTTCTAAATCCTTTAACCCTACCCCTTAAACCTTAGACACCACCCCATAAACCCTCAACTTTAAACTTTAAAATCTAAACCCAAAAGCTAAACACTAGTATATCTATTGAATATTTTTGGTAGATCGACTTAAGAAATATAAGGAAATATGTCATTTGAGTGACTGAAATATTGTGCAACGTCAACCCAACACATGCACTTGACATAAATGGACTGAACATGCAATAATAGTTTCCTAACGATTAAGAGCATGTACAATGCAAAACTCTCAAGGAGATGCCAACAAATATGCGAATTTGATATCGAGATCTATCACTGTGGGTGGAGATGCGAGAGAACCCAATGCAGATTTTGTATCTCTATTGGTATCGCCATCTCACCGGAAGGACATACGCGAGGACATGTCCTCTCGAAGAGATAATAGTCATTTTTCTTTTTGCTTTTTGGCTGAATTTTACGTAAAAAAAGACTATTTAAAAAAAATTAATTATCTCGACGAGAGAATATTTTGACATTGTCATTACGAGATCTACCACTGTGTAAAATCAATTCCAAATATGTGATACTCGTATTTTTTTCATTTGACATCCATGTTTTTTCATCTAGTATTGTATGTGCTCTCTCTCTCTATATATATAATCCACGTGGCACTAGCCCACATTGCTGACGTGGCACAGCTGAGGAAGGCGCGGAATTGAGAGAAGTTGAAGGAGTCACCAGTCACACACAGAGGATGTGTCAAAGCCACTGGAAGTTCCGATTCCTTCTCTCCTTCATTTCTTGCTTTAGACTCGCTGCTTTCTCTTTCAATTCCCATGGAAAAGTACCAAATTCTGAGGTTCACAAATCACAATCACATTCATTTTCACACCGCATTTTCCCAGTTCAAAGCAGCTTGCTCTTTTCACGAAGAACAGTGAATGGTAACAAATGGCGTACTTGAAAGTTGGCTCCAAATCCGAATGTTTTCACCGCGAAGGCCAAACCCTGTAAGCATTTTCCATTTCCATTCCCATATTTTCGAACAATTTCTGGAGTGATTCACCTATATGGGTAATGGGTTCATGTTAGTTCTGAGAATGTTTGTGTCATTGGATTGTAGTCAACCTGTTTGTGAAAATGCCTCTGTGAATCTATATGGGTAATGGGTTCATGTTAGTTCTGGGAATGCTTGTGCCATTACAGTTTCTTTGGATTGTGGTAAATCTGTTTGTGAAAATGCCTCTGTGAATCTATATGGGTAATGGGTTCATGTTAGTTCTGGGAATGCTTGTATCATTACTGTTTCTTTGGATTGTAGTCAACCTGTTTGTGAAAATGCCTCTGTGAATCTATATGGGCAATGGGTTCATGTTAGTTCTGGGAATGCTTGTGCCATTACTGTTTCTTTGGATTGTGGTAAATCTGTTTGTGAAAATGCCTCTGTGAATCTCGATTCTAGACTTGGAAACATTTCAAGGAAAGTGATTATTGATTTTTTATGGCTACCCTTTTACGTGTAATATATGAGAATGCAAAAAAAAAAAAACCATCTGAGTATTAGTGAGAAAACAACAATTTTGTTGTTGTACCGATATATTACTGCAAGGGTAATTTGAATTTCTTGTGAATTCACTAAGATCTGTGATCATTTGATCATTTATATATTGGTTCAGTACCCTGTTAAGAAGCTTGATTTGATCTGAGTGTAATGGCTTTTAATTAAACAATGAACTAAAAGAGTAGTCCTTGTGAGTTGTTTATGAATATCTATCTGATCAAGAGACTTTAGAGAACTGTTAATAGAAGTATTTCTATTCTGGGTTCATAGAAGAGATGGTGCTTTGAGAGTTCATGATCACATGTTTGTTTGTTGACCATTGATAGGACAATGGGTTTATGAACAATGTATCTGTTTAGCTATGCTTTATTTGAAATTGAGGTTAATTTACTCTAGTTTCATGGGTCAAATGATGAATCCATGATTTCTTTTCAGACTTTGCATGACAGGCCTTCCGAGTGATGTCACTGTCGAGGTTGGAGAAATGTCTTTTCATCTTCACAAGGTGTGTTTAATTTGCCAAGTTTCTTAACTCGTTAATGTTCATCTACCTGTTTATATACTATGGTTTTGTTCCGGCCATACCCTTTTTCTTGATTTGGCTTTCATCAATTCAAATCAGTCTCATGTTTATTCATCCATATCCATTCTGGTCTCTCTATGTGTGCAGTTTCCACTGCTTTCACGAAGTGGCTTACTGAAGACACTCATTGAAGAGTATTATAGCGAGGACGAGCCAATTTGTGTTTTGCAACTACATGACATACCTGGAGGAGCCAAGACTTTTGAGCTTGTAACCAAGTTTTGTTACGATGTGAAAATAGAGCTCACAGCTTCTAACGTGGTCAGTCTTAGGTGCGCCGCTGAGTACCTTCAAATGAATGAAATTTACGGAGAGGGAAATCTCATAGCACAAACTGAGGGTTTTCTGGATGAAGTATTCAGCAATTGGAAAGATTCAATTAAGGCTCTTGAAACATGTGAAGAAGTTCTACCATATGCAGAAGAACTTCACATTGTTTCAAGGTGCATTGATTCTTTAGCAATGAAAGCCTGTGCAGACACAAAGTTGTTCAATTGGCCCGTGACACGGTGCAACAGCATGGATAGCCCCACAGGCACAGGTTTATGGAATGGAATATCAACTGCACTTAAACCAGCAAGGCATGGGGGTGAGGATTGGTGGTTTGAGGATGTGTCCTCCCTCAATCTGACGTTATACAAACAGCTGATTCGAACTGTTGAATCAAGGGGCATGAAGCCTGAGAGCATTGCTGCATCCCTCATGTACTATGCCAATAAGTATATCCCGGTGATGAGTAGGCAATCAAATTTGAATGATACAAACCACGTCAACTTGGGGACAACAATTTGCACCCTCACTGAGTCAGATCAAAGAACTCTACTTGAAGAGATTGTGGAGTTGCTTCCTAATGAGAAGGGTGTGTTACCAACTAAGTTCCTGCTTAGGCTACTTAGAACAGCAATGATCCTGCACATAAATCCTTCGTGTAGAGAAAATTTGGAAAGAAGAGTGGGGATCCACTTGGACCAAGCTTCACTTGAAGATGTTCTGATACCAAATATGGGTTACTCGGTGGAGACTCTATATGATGTGGACTGTGTCCAGAGGATTCTTGATCACTTTGCGTCGGCAAACCAAGCTACGGCTATTTCCTACTCTCCAACAATAGCTGAAGATCTGCCAGTGACGAATGGGTCTGATACATTGACCCCTATGACATCGGTTGCAAACCTGGTAGATGGATATCTAGCTGAGGTGGCACCAGATGTTAATTTGAAGTTACCAAAATTTCAGGCACTTGCTGCTGTTATTCCCGACTATGCCAGGGCACTCAATGACGGTCTCTATCATGCCATTGATGTATACCTGAAGGTAACAATATCTTTGAATTGATCCTTTCATGTTTCTGGAACTTTGCTTCTTAAAGAAGCTTGAAACTAACCTAAAATGATGGTTATTACCTTTCTCCCCATAAGTTTTATAGTTCATATAAAGTTTACAAATGTTTGGCTGTTCTTTAGCATCACAAAATTAGTCATGCAACATGGTTATGGGTGTTGCAACATGTTTATGATCCATTTCATAATTTGGATTTGAAATGGAGCTTACATCTTATGCATCCTATGTGACAAATGGTTTTCATCTTATAAACAAAATACTCATGAAAACAGTTTAGCAGTATTGTTGATCAATGTACTACACTTGAACCAGTTTGGAGCTAAATTACTTTAACGTAGAAGGCAACATGTTTCATTTTGCATTAATTTCACTTATCTTTTGGGTTTGAAATTTCTTGCAAGTACCATATTCTAGTTTTATATATGTGGCATTGATCCTTAAATGGCTAGGGTGAGAGTGTGAGATGACAACCAGCCACTTAAGAGATTGATATCATTTTACATGCACAATATAAAGGTTATGTTCAATTACTTTTGTGATGCTAACAGAAACACTTTTCACAACTTCAGGCACATCCTTGGCTTACAGATTCTGAGAGGGAGCAACTTTGTAGGCTCATGAACTGGCAAAAGCTCTCACTTGATGCCAGCACCCATGCAGCTCAGAATGAGAGATTACCGCTTCGTGTAATTGTCCAAGTCCTCTTCTTTGAACAGCTTCGGCTCCGCACTTCAATTTCTGGCTGGTTCTTTGTCTCTGAGAATCTTGAACACTCGCACCCCCACAATGGAAACCCTGGGCTCCCTAGAATCGATAGGTCCCGTGAATTGGACAACGCTAAATCCCAACTTGGGGGTGCAGATGGAATGAAAGAGCGTGTTTCTGAGCTGGAAAAGGAGTGTTTGAGCATGAAACAGGAGCTTAATAAGCTAACAAAGATGAAGAGAAGTTGGAGCCTTATCCCCAGAAAATTCTTTGGTAGATCAAAACTACCTCCCAGCAGACAAACATCATCAGTTAATGGGCAACAAAATAAGAAAAATGGTTAGATGCCTCAATGCACTTTGAAGTTCAAAATAGCTAAGTGACACTATCCCTCCACTTCTTGAACATTCTGTTAAATACCTGTTGATAGATGTGCTTCTATTCTACATGGATTAGATAGTGATACAGTTGCTGCACTAGTTAGAAGTCGTGCTGTTTATCAATTCAACTATTGGTTCTCATATTCACTTGCAAGTGACTGCATTGTTTCACGCTTGTAAACCATGTTTCTGCAATAATAAAAGTAATACTTTCTCCAAAATCTGGAAAACCTCGATGGTGATTTTGGGTTGGTAATCTATGACAAAATACCTTGTTTTCTCTCTATATAAAGTTTGTCACGCTGTTCTCGTTTCTCATACATTTACTGCAATTTTAACTGTAAGAGTAAGACAACTCTTTAGCTAGGGGGGTTCTATGTAGTATTAATATGCTGAAGTAAAGGACCTTATGTTTCTGCTTCATGCTCTCCTTTCTGAGTGTTGACATTGTCTGATTAGCTTGAGTCCTGCATAGATGTTTGTGTTCTAATATCCTCTCTGCTAGGACATCTCTTATGTTTGTTTTTCTAGCTAGCTTGATGGCTATACGAATGTTGATTAACCAGACTCTTGGCCTTTTTGTGCTTTTCCCGAAATTCCTCACAATGGGTACCATCCTTAATTCATTTTATTATAATTATAGAAAATTGTTCTTAGTATTTTTGGTTTGCTGATGATATAACAATATTAGCACAAGAACAATTACTTCTTACAACCCATTGGTTACTAATGCAGGGTATCATTTTCATTTTCACGTCACTTCATCAGTCTCGAAGCTTGCAGCCTCAGCTTTGGTTGTCAATTCTTCAAAAGCTACGATGGTTTTCACTTTTCAGCACCTCCGCTGGTTGTTTCTCAGAGAATTAATGTTTACTTATTTAGTTCATAGTTAATGCACACTCAATTACTGCTAATTAGATTTTCTAAAAAGTTTCCTTGATGGAATTTTATTTCACATATTGATGTCTCAATTAGGCCTCAAGACAATACAGAACAAAGCATTACAGGTAAATGAGTTTTCTCCCCAAAGAATCAGCTAAAACTTCTGCAGAAACACGTACAAAGCTCAAATAAATATGAAAAGCCAAGACACAGCTCCACGGATAAAGGGTCTCAATGTTTTCCAATGTCTAGCAGGGTGGAAGGTCTTTTGGTGGTGGTAGAATGGATTCTTCTGGAAGATTTCCATTCTCAACGACAAAAGCCATCTTCAGTCCCCACATTGTATGCAATTCCAAGTGACAGTGCATGAACCAAACACCTACATAAAAAGAATAGCTTCCATCAGTGAGTATTTTCTCATTCTTTTCATTTCAAATGCTTTTGTGTATATATAGAGTACGCAAATAATGTTGTCGTGTAAAGATTACCTGGATTATCAGCTCTAAACCTGATGGCAGTCCACCCTCCTGTTGGAACCCCAACAGTATTTCTTTCAGGTGGATCAATCAAGTTGAACTTTGCAGGGTCTTTTTTGGGGTCAAAGTTCCCAACCCCAGACCCAACCACAAAGAAGTTGAAACCATGAAGATGAAATGGGTGCGACTCAACAGAGATGAGATTGGTGTCCTGCAATACCAATTCAATGGTGGTATTGAAAGCTACCTTACTGAGTCTTGTTCCCAAGGTGGTACCAAGGTTAGCTGTAAGTGGTGCACCCGTGTAATTGAATGGAACAGGCGGGCGGTCTGGGAAGTCAGTTCTGAAAACTCCCGGGATGTTGAAATAATGTGACTGCAGGAGTGCAACCTTAGGCATCACAAAGGTAATGTTGTTCAGTGAAGCTGTTAGTTGTGTGCCGTTTTGGCAAGTGGGGCATGGATTCTGTCCCAACCCAATTGTGTAGAAAAGATGGCGATCAACATGGAGAGGGACATTTGCTGGGAACTGTGGAGTGTTTAGGCTCCTAAGCTTGCTGCTATAGCTCAATGCAAAAGAGGTGTCGTTTGGAGCAGGTAATTGAGGCAAGGTTGGGATGATTGTGTTTGGGATGCTTTTGTACTGTAAAATAGCTGTAACAGTCTTGTTGTCCACAGGGATTGGTGCATCCATGAAAGGCCTGGCTGCCATGAAGTATCTGCCTGGAGACTGATCAGCCTTGACAAGAACGTTTGTGGTCTGACCAGGTGCTATCAGGATAGCTTGAGTAGAAAAGGGCTTGGTGTAGACGGCATCAATTTCCACAACAGTCATGTTATGGCCAGCAATTGCAAAGAAGAGCTCGTCGTTGAGTGCAGCATTGATGATCCTCAGAAGGTACGTTTTACCCGACTCAACTTCCAGTGCAAAGGTATCTGAAACAGGACAGAGAAAAAACTTCACAAATAAGTATTCTTAGTTTCTGCTAATATGATCTTATCACAGCAATAAACTGAGCTTATTTTCATTACGTTTTTCAGAACAAGGGAAGAGGGGACCGGGTTTTCCATTGATAGTATGAGCGTCTGAAGTTGGTGGAGGCAAGCCTAGTTTATTAGCTTGGTTCACTAAGCTCTCTACATCATTGTTCCACCATTCTCCTGCAGGTCAAAATTTGTAAGTTCAGTTCTTCAATGGCAACTCAAACCCACATACTGCAATGTGATTTACTGATTTTCAATGACATGACTGACCCAATACTATGTTAGTTTCGCGGTGAGGTTGAGGGAATGGAAATGGTGTCCCTTCTTTAGGCATGATAACAATGGCACCGTAAACAGTGGCCCTGAGCCACAAAATATGAGCGTGCCACCATAGAGTTCCACGTTGACCTGTAACATTGAAAGCATACGTATAGCTATGCCCGGTCTGGATTGGACATTGTGTTATGTATGCTGGTCCATCAGCCCAACCATTCCGAAATTGTTTCAAACCATGCCTGCACAAACAGAATTTCATGTGAAGCTCCATTTGCTAGCCCATTCATCTATACATATAATGTTTTGATTTAGTGAGAAACTGATTTATAACATATATGTCTGTACCAGTGAATGGACATGTTGTACTGTGCATGGTTGGTGACTTTGATGAGAACCTGGTCACCTTCTCTAGCGTAAACAGTTGGTCCCGGAAACATCCCATTTACAGTAACTATCGGTTTTGCATGACATAACCTACTAACATTCTTGACTTGAACCTGCAGATTATGTACAAGCAAAAACATGTCAAGAAGCAGCTACATATAGTAAACAAAGCTACAGAGAAACAACCAAAACCCCCACATCAAACTGGTACTTCTTCACAGCTGCTTCAGCCGAGAACCGAAGAAACCCGAAAAAGCAGAAGACGAGAAAGAGTGATCTGCAGCACCAACCAAATTGCAATGCCATGGTAATTTTCTATAATTCCTCGCTTTTGGATACTCGCTGAAGCGTAATTAGCAGTTGGTTTGTGTGTCATAGAGGAGTAAGCATAGGTATTTATATGAAACAAGCTTAGGGTGTAAGAGAAGAGGTTGATGAGTCCTCTGTAGAGAGAATTGGCAGTTTAGTTTCATTAGGTAAAGCAAAAACAGGAGGGCTAGAAAGCTTGGAAGCAACAGTTCCAGTAAGGAGTTGATGAAACATCCATGTAATGTTTGTTAAGTACAAAGATAGTATTATAGTATAATGTTTTGGGGGAGTTCAATGTGGAGTACCTTGAAAGGAGATAATTATGGTCTGTTTCAGACATTGTCAAGAATATACAGCACATGAGATTTGGTGGTAGTATTCTTTCATCAGAGATTTTAAATTTGCTTTTCAGTAACATCTTGCTTTGTTCACAAGGTGTTGAAGTGTTTGGTGATGAGCCAAATTGGAGGATATAGAGATCAGGAAGAGCCAGTCTCTTGCTTAATGTCTTTTTAGGCCTAAACTGAAAGGACCCAAAAGGTCCTAGTTGAAGAAACCTTTCAGCCCAATGTATGGATGGTTCAGGCCCCAGAAATGGTGCAAAACTTCTTGATACATTCATTGAGAGCTCCAAGAGTCTGAGCCAATGATTGTGTTGATGGTCAACACAGTCTCACTTGGGTGCGAATTTGAGGGTATCAAAATAGAAAGAGGAAAGTTTATTGCTTCCATTGTAATTTATTACAGCATCCACAATGGTGCATTTACCATTGTGGATGTCAAAACGCAAAATAATGAGTCTCATTTGTTACGACGTTAAATTTTGTAGTGGTGCAACAAATTTTAGTTGTTGTCATGTGTAAGTTGGCGAGCTGTATGGACAACTCGTCGAACTGCAAATTATAACCCACAAGATTTTATTGAGACAAATTAAATTATTACGAAGTTATAATTTGTCGACGACAGTGGGCTAATGGAATGGAAAAAAAATATCTCTTAGATATTGTTAGGCAATAGAAAAATATATTCTCTCGAGAAATGCATTTTCTTTGGAAAAATGATAAGTGCGTTTCACAAATGACAGTATGATACAATGAGAAGAAAATCCAATAATTTTCATCTAATCAAGAAAAATTGGTTGAATTCTCAAGTATCTAAATAGGATTCTAAAATTTCATGAATAGTAAATTTTGAATTTGTCCAAAATATATCAACTTTTTACCAAACATAATGCCTCGTGATAACTTATTATATTTTTACTCTTATAAATTTCAATTTTACTTGTAATGAGTTGTCAAACGATATCTTACTTACTGTATGACTTATCCAGTCTAAAACAATTTAGCGAGTGATCAATTCAATACTAAATCAAAATCAAAAGATTACTTTAGTCAAATATAGTAAATTCTAGTCAAATGTTTTTCACAAACCCAATACAAACAAACAAAACTATATAAATTGACTCCTAAACCACCAATTCAAATGATGATTTTGGATTAATATGAAAACTTGTTGTAATGCAAGAAACCTAAAAAGAAAACAAGTAAATGATGGGACCATGGACAAATGGTCTACAACCCTACTCTTCTAAGCCATTCCTAGTTTTCAGTATTAGTGACAAATTGATGTAGACCTACTTGACACATGTCATTGTTCCATTTGTCGGCCACCCAAGAAGCAAAACCCCATCCCATTAACACTCTCGCAACCTCACACAAACACGATAGAAAACTCATGCAAATTCAACCGTTTAGTACTCCCTCCGTCCCATTTTTTTTTGTCCATGTTTCATTTTGGGCGTTTCGTTTTATTTGTCTATTTTTCAATTTTGTAAAGTTTTTTTATTGAAATTTTTATTTTGTCCTTAAAATTTAAATTGCATTAAAGTACGTGATATTAAAAACTAGGGACAAAATTGTCCAAACACATAAAAAAATAATTTTTCTTAATTTGCGTGAGAATAATAAATGGGACAAAAAAATTGGGACGGAGGGAGTATTACAGATCCGCTTAACACATCGCTGCAGTCGAACAAAAAAAAGTTGAAACAAATATAAGTTCAATTTAATCATGCTCGTAATTTGTCGTGGTTATAAGTGTTACGACTAGTTGAAAGTGAGTCTGAAGGTACTTGTATTAACTTCTTGAATCTAAGAAATTTCTAAATCTAAACCAAAAAAAATTCAAATCCATGACTTTTTTTGACATTTTGGACAAAAATACCGAACTCCTTAGAATAAAGGGCATTTTGGTCTAATCAATTAAAAAAATGTGGATTTAAAATTTCCCTAAATTTAACTTTTTTTGGTTGTAAACTTGAGTTGCTTTTTGTAAGAGTATATAAATGTATTTTTCTTGATCGACTAAACCAAAATATGTTATAAATTTTTCATATTTACCGAATACTTTTATAAGTAATACTCACCTGGTCAATTGTCTTGAACACAAGCACGGTGCCGTTTGACCAAGTAGGCTGTGGTAAAAAAAAATAAATTTGACCAACTTATAAGTTGACCCAAAAACCCTCCTAGTGTGAAAATATGAAATTAAACCTCTACATTAAGAAGAAATCTGAAGGAGATTGAAGAAACAGCAAAGAACAGAGAGAAATGTTAGCCACTAACTCAGTAAGCATATAGATCAATTTGCATCAAGTTTTCCCAGTTCACAAGTTCCTACTACTTACAACTTGAGGAAAAAGCAAAAAAAATCATCCACTTTAAAGGAGATTCAAAACCTTTTTAACACATTAACCTCAACTGATGAAGTGATTTACAAAAAAAGAATTCCCCAACAATGGAAATTAACCTGATCCTATTTAGCTCCATTTTACTTCCAGCAAAAAAAAAACCCGCCTTGGCCTGACCTCTAAAGACGCTAAATCTCCATATCACCTAGAGATATCACACGCTTGCGAATACCCGAGCTTCTCCACCTCCCAGTTCAACTTTGGAGCAGCTCTTTCATGGCACGGTACGTATTCCTACATAACGAACAAGTTTAAGCCGGAAGCAAAAAAATTGTTGTTTTGGCTGATATAGTTTCAGCACAGAGTATAAAGAGCATGTTCATTTCATGTAACGGATAACAGATTATAGGCGCGACCAGAATTTATGTTCACAAGTCAAACATTGTTGAGACAATCAAACAAAATAGCAAAGCATGTTCCAACTCTTTTGCAGGATTCATAGTAAAGCGAGAAACAAAAGTTCAATGTTGTTTTGGCTGATATGCTCACTTCATGTAACAATGCAGGATTCATATTTAAGCGTTCTGTTTATAATGGTAATTAGTAATTGTTACCTCCAATTCCTTCACTAGCTGCTTGGCTGTTGGCGCTGATACAATGATTTGGCGTGCACTTGGACTGATGAATCCTTCTTCCACAGCTTTGTCAATAAACGACAGCAACGAATTGTAGTATCCATCAACGTTAAGTAATCCCACCTGCACGGTTTAGAGATATTGTATATCGTCAAAAACAATATATAACTTTTATGTATAGATCAGTTAAAGCAATCGAGTGAACTTCATTACTAATTCGTCAAGCTAATCTCAGAACACAGAGAGGAAGTTAATTACCGGTTTATCATGTATGCCTAGCTGGGCCCATGTTATCACTTCAAGTAGTTCTTCCAGTGTCCCGTAACCACCTACATGATTCAACATATCAGTATAGGTTTCATGTGATTGTGCAATGTATGTCTTTTTCACTTGTAATGCTCAAATTGTCCCCAGGTGCTATAAAGATGGATCCTAACAGAAAACCGGAGAACTTAATAGTGTAAGAGTCATCTCATTTGAATTCCATGATCAAAACAACATTAACAGTCAATACAATAATGTAAGACCGTGCCTTTAACCTACGGTCATGATTTAATGGTTTCCACCACCAAGTTATTCATGATCATCTAGCTCTTCACTATTGTTCAGCATTCCAAAAAATTTGACAATAATTGGACCAACACTTAAGCAAAAAAACAAAGACATGATCATCTCAACAATTGAAACAGAATCTGACTTTGACTATGGGCAAGTCAAAGTCGGTTTCTCATCACCCACAAATATTTGACTCTAAACATAGGACTTCATCCATAAAATGGAATGAGATCCAAATGGTATACTTTGGTATTTGACCTCTAAATGGATTTTTCTCCACATGAATTTCTACTCTCAAAAGAGAGTCCAATTCAAA
>JAYMSY010000402.1:0-12300 GCA_036897685.1 Monsonia emarginata | reverse complement strand
TTTTGATATGATCAAAACTATAATCTTATTATTATTAAAATTTTAAGAGTCAACACACATACGTAAAGTATAAGTATTTGCGAGGACTAAATGAGACGAGGATTATTTTGGGGGTGACTATATATATATATATATTAGCTGCTTATATAAGTCACTTTTGTTGATGTTTTTATTTAATATTTTGAGAGTAATTTATTTTTCTTATAATAAAAATATATTGCAAGAGAGACACAGCATGCATCGTGCCTTTGTCTGATTGATAGCATGCAGGTTACGTGCCTTTTATACATGAAGAGAGAGAGATCAGTGTCTCTATTCATTTATCAAATGATTAAATAAATTATAAGTTAAATTTGATATGGCATAAGTTGTTATTTTAGTATCAGTTTGTACGAAAAATATTTTGCTGAGAACGTACAAAAATTCGAACAATTTTTTTGGATCAAAGTTAGGATATTATGTATTATGAGCTGTACAGTTGAGGTAAGATTTTCTAACTCACGTATTTAAAGACTATAAATATAATCCGATTTCATACAGGCCATTGATCGAAGAGATCTCATAATTCTTGTGCCTAAAAATTTCATACAGGGATTGAAAGAGACACTTGTGAAGATTTGAACCGAGGACCATATATATTTATGGGTCATCTCCTGTGATTGGAGGGCACAAGTCACGTCTAATATGGACAAAATTATATATTTTAAATTTCAAAATTACACAAAATGTGCATTTTAAATATTAATTATGGTGTTCCTCTTAGTTTAAGTGGTTAATGCGTTGTTCTCCCTCAGTTCGAGTTGTATTTTAAAAAATATCAATTACGCATTTAAAAAAGTTTTCTATATAAAAAATAAAAATACATATAAATAAGAGATTTCATAGTGGGGCAGTGGAGATTGTTGTGCAGCCACCAGTCCTCTCACTTGCAGCCATTGTGGAGGGTGGTGGCTATTATGCAGCAGATAGACAATTTCAGCATTGGCTCCAACACTGCGAAATCGGTTAGTTGGTCCGTCAATGAGACAGAACAACCGACCGACTAGAGTTATGTATTTTTTTATTATTTTTCAAAACATTTGGTCGGTTTATTGATCTGTACCAGAGAGGACTAATCTACCGATCCACTATGACTATACAATCATCCATTGTAACTAGTAACTGTCTGTCCAGTCGTGCAAGTCCCCGCTATAAAAATTGACTGCACAACTGTAGATGTCCAATATTTATGGTCGATAAAGATTCTCCTTCATTCACTACAGTTATGAAATCATCATCAGAAAATAATAATAGTAATAATAATTAATCTGAGATTGCTGCATTAACTTTAACTAAATTTTGTCAATCCAGCAGCAGTAGAACTAGACCATCAGAAATTATTTAACTAATTAAGGAAAAAGACAGGCTCCAATTGGTGTTTAATACTAATAACCAATATTTAATTTAATTTAATTATTGTGTGTTCAAGAATTAAAGTTAACAACAAATAAGCCTACATCAACGTAATTGATCTTCTTTAATAATGTTAATTACGAGATTTAGCTGAAGATCTTGGAGTGTAATAAATATATAGACTCGCATGCTCCTGTTTGATAGTGGATTTTCTATTTATTTATATACTAAATTATTATCATTACAATATTAATTTTCAACCTTTTTTTGGATCCATTTCTAGAAAATTTATACAAATAGTATAATTAACATTTATAATACTAAATTAGGAGGCAATGTCCATCATTATCAACCTATCTTTATCACTCCCAATTACATTATTATACAATCAATTACAAAATAATACGGAAATAAATAATAATCTTATCTTTTCTTTTAGGTCTAATTTATTTATGTGTCTTTGGCTTTTTTTTCTTATGGATATTCTAGTTTTTATTTGAAATGTTAATGATGCTTTTGTCATTACTTTTAGGGACGATTTTGGGTGCATGAGACACATTTGGGGCGGCTACAATATTCTCTTGTTGCTTACTCTTTCGATTCAAAATAACGGTATAATTGTTCAGTGCGAAAATTAAAAGTTTTAATTTTTAGAGGATATTTTTATCGGTGATTTTTCATCGTTTGTCTCTATGTGTAGCATATCTGTATTTTTTAACTAACTAATCGGAGATAAATTTATAGTTAATGTCTTGTTTACTAATAAAAATAAAAATGGGACATTATTAAAGTAACTATTTTCTAAAAACATAACACATATTTTAAAACGGAAAAAATACCAAACTCAAAGACAAGAAATAATACAATATAAGAAGTTAACCTCGCAAAATGAGTTTTTTTTGTCTATATAGATAATAAAGAGTTTATTATATAAATGAAATAAAATATGCTTGAATAATGAGAAGGATTTAAAACTCAAATTCTCTTAAAGCATTCACAATAGTGCGGTACTTTTGGGTGAAGCCCACATGACTTGACAAGCACCAACTACAACAGGCACTCGTGTAGTTATGGAGCTTGGTCGGTTGGTCAATTATTAAGACAGATCAACCGACCGACCAAGTACTTAAAAATTAATAATAAAATATATATAACACTGATAACCTGCCAATCAATACTACTGCAACTGGTAGACAGACGTGTAATATTGTCAGTCGATTGGTCTGTCTCATTAACGGACCAACAACTGATTCAGTTGATAGACAGGTTTATGTATCGTAAGTAAACTCAACTTCCCAAGCAAAACTCATGGGCCTGGTCATTAGGCCCATCTTAATTCAAAATTGGGCTTTGACCCTGTAAAATTGAAAGCAAAAGACAGAAGAAGAAATTGAGAATGCATAAATGTGGTCTCTTTCTATTTCTGTAACAAAATTGATACTGGGATTAGGCTCTCCCCTTCTAAAAATAGAAATGTTTGGTTACATTACATGAGCATCAAATCTGAGAGATCATCCATTGGTATTTCCAGACCAGCGGAGTAATGATCTTGCAACCCGTCTTCGTCGAAATTCAACCAGGACGTCAGATCCTGCGCCTCCCCGAGTTCATCTGACACGCCAAGTTCGATTGTATCTAGCTCTGCTAATGCCTCCGGCGCCTTATCCTCAGGTGCTTCTGAAGAATCCCGGGCAGTGTTACTGGGAGGAGCTAGCGGTCTGGCTTTATTATCAGATTCATGACTATGACGGAAACTAGGATTTGCTGCTGCAGCTGTTGATGATGATGATTTGAAGATGCCACGGGATCCATTTTCTGAATTCTGGGGAGGATTGTTCTTCAGCTTTGGTTTCGCCTTCGTTTTGCGCTCGCCCTTGAAACTGGCGGGTCCATCTCGTTGGCTTCTCTTTCCTTTCATTCCACCAGTGACATTTCGGTCGAGAGCTGATGTTACCCGGGATGAAGCACTGCCTACAACATCTTCGATCAGCACTTCCCTCTTCTTCCCCTTCTTGAACACGGGTTGGTTTTTGAAGCAATCCTGCTCAGATATGCCAACGGCATCTTGGGAAGAACCTCTGTTGAGATTATCGCTTCGCGGACCATATCTCTTTAAAGTGCTTGAAACAGCACCTGCTCAAGGCAGAAAATAAGGAACACAACCAGCATATGTTATAGTTCACTACCAGCGAGACATATCGTATGTTTAATATATGTAAACGCAGAAGTCACTTGTGAGTACTCGAAACTACTTGAAAGGCTAATTCAGTCCCTAAACTACAACATTCACCATGTTGACCCCGACCTTCTGTTAATCGTCCCAAACAAGTGTCCTATTTCTAAAAATAGTTAGTCCTGCAATAAGTGTCCTATAGTATCCCTTCATTAGTTAGCTAAAGTGGGAGATACGATGACACATAGGGACAATTATTTCGGGACAGCGGTAGTAGTAACAATGCCTCGTTTTATATTATCCAAGAAAAATAGCTACATGCATGCCCTTCTATAGAATGAAACCGAGGTAATAATGTGAAAGTCGTTAATTGGCACCTATGAAGTAAGAACAAGTACTTGTGGATTGCAGTTAGCATACCTGATCCCTTGGCTTCTTCTTGGTGGTTAGAAGCTTCATTATATGTATTACTAGCAGTCCCCGAGCCAACGCATTCAACAGATTTCGCATCATTATTGCAAGGATGTGCAGAGAAGATGACATCTTGCAGTGCAGGATCCCCAAAACAACTACTGCCTGAATTTTCGAATTTCCGACATCTGGCAAGACTGCGTTTGACAAAAGCCAGTGCAACTTGTCTTGAAACCTTACGGGCTGCACTTTTCGAAGTCTTACCCCCACGACATGCCTGTATAGAGAGATTATTTTAAAATCCATGTCCATCATATGAAGAATAGAACAAAATATTGTACCTTAAGCAGTATACGTAAAAATTATTTCAACTTAGGACTTTCTGGTATCCTCAATGGTTCCCATCCCAGTCTTCAGAGAAAATTGGACCCGAAAAACATTACCAACGAAAAATTGAATTTCTTTTGGAAACAAAACTGTGATGCTCATATAAGGAACCACATATATGCAATGTAACTTTAGATCAGGATGTGATGCTCATATACATTATAAAAAACCAAACCACATCTCAAAAGGCACAAAAAACCAACACTGCCTGCGGGAAGGACTGAAACAATTACCAGTCGTTTCCGATATGCAATCTCAATAAGCTGATCCATTGCAACTTGTTCTGTGTTTCTGCAATTGAAAGAAGTATTATAATCGACACGGGTTAACATTTAACATAATTCTCATGTAAAAAAAAACCTCGTCAGTCCTACCGAATTTCCTTGTCCTTCCCATTCTGAATAGCTTTATTGATTTTTCCGAGATTCTTCTTCTTTTTTCCAATCTATCAGTCAATCATAGAAAAGCATTGCCCAGAAAAATAATTAATCAATAATAACCACAGGGGCCTATAGGAAATTTTATAATTCAAGTAAACCAACACAAAAGGCTAGTATGGAAAGCGGATTCAAACAAGTAAATTGATTCATGCTTGGACTTTGTGGAATACAACCTGTTGGTACAGCTCTTCCTTAAGTTCCATAATATCCTGATTAATCAATTCCTCCTCCGCTAGATCAGGCTGCAGAAAAGCAAAATAAACGAAACAGTAAGGAGGCAAGGAATTTGCAAGGAAGCCCTTGTATAGGATAAAGCGGGAAATAACGGCCTACCAATCTCTCTGGGCATAAGCCAATACTTTGCAGCTCAAGCATAAGTCTTTCATCCAGAGACATAAGCTGATATTGAGAATCAGATGAGGATAAGCCACTAACAGTTGAATCCCCCGGCTGCAGCTGACAAATATCATTCTGACATATTTCACTAGCAAGCCCTGAATCCGAATGTGAGACATCATCGTCTCCCTGCCACTTCCCGCTACTATGCAGAGAATTGCGTGAGCTCGACCTCCTAAGTAGGTTAGATGCAACACTCTTATCACATGAGAATTTATCAGACAAGTAATTCTTTTGAGACTGGTTATTTACTCTTGACTCGGCCTCAGATTCCATTCGGTCCTTTTCCTTGTGTTCACTATCAACATGATTACACGAACCACAGTGAGAGTCATCACTCACATACTGAAGAGACATACTTTTCCCTTCACTATGATGGAAGAATTCTTCATTTTCATCTTCTTCAATCAAAGCAGAAAGAACTCTTTGATACAATGGAGTAACCTTGTTAGATCGTCCACAAGAAGCATCAGTATGAACTGATTCTTTATTTGACTGGCTTTCTTGCCTCCTGACAGAACAAACATTACCTTCTTTATGCACAACAACCTGAGAGAACATCGAAATTATTCATAGTTAGTTGATATTCTCTTGCAAGGTTTGACTAAATCTCCTGCAAGGTAACTCAACTTTGGTCGAAGTTAACTTTTAAGTTGTAGTGACAAGAAGTAATTCTACAACTAAATAAAAGGGAGGAAAATGATCAATTATGCAGATAGATTATTACCATATCATTATATTCAATGCCAAACACTGCAGACAGACTCTCATCAAGCTCTTCTGTGCAATTTAGCTGTTCCAAATTTGAAATAGAATATTAATCTCTGGTCCAAAATTAGTCATGAATTACCAACATTTATCAAAGTGTCCAACTTACTACCTGTTGCTTCATGTAGGATGCGTCCTTGGAGCTGACTGGAGCAAAAATAGGTTCTATTTTCTTCCAAAATGGACCAGAACATGCAACATCTGTAGACAATGTGTACTTCAGCAACTAAATATTTATAAAATACAAAATAGGTTGCCCCTTCAAGAGAAATATGTAGGGAAAAGGTCCAGATGCATACTGCTGGCGTTACGTGCAGAATTTGCAGCTGCATACAATTCCTCGTGATCATCATCAGATTCACCTGGAAATCAACATGCCAATACATATTAAGGGATACTGCTGTCAAAAGATTTATAGCAGCAAAATTTTCTAGAATTTTACCATACTTTACATAAGTTAAATCTTGGTGACTGTGTGCTTACGACCTAAGAAAACAAATGTATTTACTTTAAAAAGACAAAATAAAATAGTCATTCCATCCAAAATAAGTGTCCAGATTTCCTGTAATTGATGACCCAAAATAAGGGTCCCATTTCCATTTTAGTTAGTAAATTGAGTATGGAATACCAATAATATCCCTCCATAAGTTAGTTATAAGTAAAACAATTTAGGTGTTAGGAATATGGGAGCACACGAGGGTAAGGGTAGAACACGAGACACTAAAATTTGAATGCTTATATTTACGGGTAGTCAAATAGGACACCTATTTTGGGATGGAAGGAGTAACCAGAAAGGACGCCCTTATATATAAATAATATAACTAAGTTAAATCACCGTACACATGCATGTGCATTCGTGTATATACATAGGTACATATCTGGGAATATAATAAAAATATGAAAAACCTATGAAGGAGGTGCAAAATCACATGTGAAGTCCATAAAAAGAATACACGAATGAGTATCGGCATATAGTATATAGTAGAACAATAAATATGACAGCAACCGGTCTTGAACGCAAAATAATAGATGTGCCAGCATGTAAGAATACAAGTACCAGAGCAGAGAAGGAAATATGAAATGCCTGCAAGGAAAGTTTTGGTGGATTTTTCTGTAACTACCTGTGTAATCTGGAGAAGCAGCATTCAACATTGGTCCGACTCGGGTTACAGCCTTTCGATCTTTAAGCTTCTTCGATGGTGGACGACCAGATTTACTGGAGTGATAAAAGAAGACGATTGAATAAGAAGGATTCCACAAAATGCAAAAAAAATATGCACCATTAGTTTTCCCAACATTTGCATCAAGAAAAGTTCAAACACCTTTTACTCTTGTCAGAACTAGGCCCAATGGTTTGAAGTGGCTTAGATGTTGGTAGATTATCTAACTTTTCCCTCAATGGAGGAATGCCAGGCCTTGTTAAGGATGAAAATCTTCCACTTCTTTCTTGTTTCCGCACACCATCTCCGATATCATTGGTAGGTACTTTGTTCTTCCTTATAGGTGGTGCAAAACTTCCAAGCTTATGACCAGCATTCATAGTAACCTCACCGCTATAAGTTTGTTTTCCTTTCAATCTTTCTTCCCCAGCTCCTGATTCTTCACTCTCAGATAACCCAACTGGAGATGACACATTTATAACTTTCCGTTTGAATTTTGGGATGTTATTATCTACACTGCTAGCAAGAATTGATCCATTAGTCCCCACAGATGAAGTTCTAGCACTAAATTCAGATGTAGCAATGCCTGCTGCTGATATCTGAGTTTCAACATGGTTTGAGACAGGCGATAGTAAATTTGATCTCCTCATCCGTGAGTTGTTATGTGGCCTCTGACCAACCCACCGGGCCATTGGGTGTGAAGACGAATCAGTAGATCTCAAAATCTTTGGACTGTTTGCTTCACCTGATGCTTGGACTTTATTTGTGGTTGTAGGCTGTTCCCATCCTTGAGCTTCAGATGATGAGGTTTCCAGATTCAGTGATGAATCCAATAGCATAACTGAACCAGTTCGTGGTGCCCGAGAGATCTTTGCTTTTGTTAGAGTACTTGAACTTCTTATAGGGATACCACCCCGAACATCTGGCCTGATTGGCAGGTTTAGAGTGAATCAGTAACCTCACAAATCCAAAAAATAATTTAATTGCTAGACTGTTACGAATCATAAAGTCTGTCAATGCAATCAAACACAGGACTTGATGATTTCCCATTTTTAAGTTCCATAGACTCCACAACTCTGCAGCAGGATATCAGAATGATAATATAAAAGAGCTAATACGTACTTATTATTTGCTTTCGGAACAACCCTCTGCTCTATTACAGTTGTACGATCCCTCGCAGGAAGAACACTTTCTGGTTCATTCCTGAAAGCTGTACCAGCACCTGAACAAGAAGGCTCAAAAGGACCTTCCAACTTTATTCCACCAATTCCTGATGAAGATTTCAATCTGTAATGTGTCAAAAGGCAAAAATAATGAAAACTTATCATTTGAGTTTTGTCCATAAAAATCAAATAATGTTAAATATACATTGTTCCAGATTTGCCAACGGTGACACAATAAACCTGGACTCTAAATTGTGGCAATCTTAAAAGCTAAGAAATCACAAAAATAATATTCCACAGAATGAAAGTATACAGACTCAGAAATCAGGAGGCATACTTCAGAGAAAGAAATAGCACACCCTTCCAATGAGAAATCAACCAAGGGAAAACAGTCTAGGGATATGACATTAATCCAACTATATCAGATCATAAGAGATTTTAAAACTGTGTTCTGGGATTTGAGGAAAAAGCAGAGGAAAGGTTACACAAATGGAATGGTTGGATTCCTCCCCCCAACTTAGGATTCTTCTAAAGGGAACAAGATGAGCATATAAGGTTGCACATTTACCATTATAACTAATCCAAAGAATATGGTAAAAAAAATAATGTTATAATGGGAAGGAAATGGAAAATTTTAAACCTTTTCCTTTCCTTTAAAACCCCATAATTTGGAAGAGCTTAATGGTTTTGTCCATAGAATAGAAGCTAGTTGGAATATTAGCTTGATAGCCACATAAAATTACCGGAAGCCATGGGTATCACAAGATCGCAACTTAGAACCAGCAATAATCTTTGTATGTCGTTTAACATCTTGGTCAGCATTTATTACTCTATTACTCACTACCCCAATAGAGCGTTTCTTTTTTATCTTCTTATCCCATCCTTCACCACCTGTAGGGAGTCTGCGAATTTTCTCGTCCATCCTAGCAGAGACCCCACAGCCAGCATGGAGCATATCTTCATCCTTCTCCATGACCATTTGCATCCTTGAGATAGTACTGGGCCTAGCATCTGCCTGATAGCATTTAAAAGTGACAAAATGTATCAGAATGGAAGGAGAACTTAACTTATCTGCTTTAGGAATTAGTTAAATAGTAAACAAGGTAGAAGGGAAGATTGAGAAAATCCCACACAGAATCAAATCCCGCTCAGAGATTGGAAAACAGGAAGCAGGGGCAATCTCTAATAAGTAGATTACAACTTGTATTTGACTTTCTGATCGTGAACTCAACCCCTACGTTTACAAGATTATCACCGATTCACCATTTGTACCACAAGACAATTCCTGATATCCAATTGTTTAACTTTCTTCACATGGAAATTAAGAGCAAACTAAATGACAAATAAAAAGGTCCAAGTACAGAAATTCTACACATACCACTGAAAGCTAAAAATGGCAAAAATATAGGGCACAATTCAACAAGAACATTTATGTACTAACCCGACCATCCACTGCTGATGTACGTGGACGCTTGTTCAGACCAACATTCTTGGGCCTCTCTTCCAATCTCTGAGGCATACTGTCGCGGGAATTCCTATGCATCTGGCTTCCGATCTTTGTTAACTTTAATACACCTGATCTATCACACAATAAATGATCACTCCGCTGTCGCTTCTTTGAGCTTACAGTATCTGTAAACTTATCCAGTTTAAATATATTTTCATCCAGCAACTTCACTCGGTCCCTGGTATAAAATAGAACACACATTCAACCAAAACCATTGCAGAATGGTAGTATGAGTGCTCCAGTAGAGCAATATCATGTAACAGTGACCAATATTACCAATTTTAAAATAAAGCATACATGGTTCAGACAGCATGATGCGAAAAATTACATAAAGAGTTGGTCTACATGATAGATAGTGGTATATAAACAGCTAGGAGAAAAAATGCACATATTTTTTGTTCTAATAATGACAAATCTTTTACGCTTTTTCGCATATTTTTTAGATCCGGAACTTGAATGCAACAAATACAAGTGCTAGAATAATAAAGGCTCAAATGTGAAGTACACATTCAATAATTCATTATATATATTAATTGTGCGGTTTATATCATGTTAGGCAGGAAATAAAAGCAAATGCTACACATTAATACTGATAACAAATCATGTGATAGCTGTATTCTCCCAATATTTCTATTTAAAATAACCACAATAGTCCACTTCTGAAATGTCCTTGCCAAATCAAACATGATGCATGGTCACCATACTGTGTAGGCGTACAGAAAATTTCCCCAGTAAATATAAACATCATCTCAGCCAACCATATGTATAATAGGCATCTCAACTTCAGAAAAATGAAGATAGTTTACCTGGCCATATTTGAAGAATCTTGTACACTTTCTTTTATGTGCTTAAGTTCCTCCGTTGCTACTGGCGCGGCAGGCTTAGAATGCGTAGCTCTGGGAGAATGATCCTCCCATGTGCTACTAAAAGGCACCCCCAGAACTCTCCTTAGCTCTCCAGAGCGAGTATACTTTTGATTCCCTAACGTAATTGGCTCCAGAGGCAGACATTGAGTTAATGGTGGCATCTCCAGCGGCTTCACAGTATTCCCACGAGTTGAATTACTCCCAGAACCTAACATTATGTTCTCAATGTCCAAAACAAAGCTTCAAACATGCCCCAACTTGTTCACACTTTGCAAAAATCAGGTCAATTGTCCTACTAACCTGTCATTATGCAATTGACATGGAAAATGGTAAGCTTCCACTAATCTGAAGTGCAGTAACCAAACCATAGGAATAAAAATCAGAACATACGTATTTCTGAGGGCACTCAGGTTGCTTGATGATGAAACATAGAAAATAAACGAACAAACAGAACAACTGAGTAATTGAGAAAATTAAGGACAAACACTCAGCAGCCTAATTAACCATAACTGAGCTACTCTTCTCCACTAAATTACTAATATTTCGAGTTTCTTCTGTAGTCTGACCTTTCTTCCGGTGTAGATCACTTGACTAATCAGATCACATGATCCTCCAGCAACGAAAATCGGGATTTTGTGTTCTCCACTAACCCAGATAAGTAGAGCTCCAAAAAATCACAAATTTATCATCCCCTCTTTTCTACATTTCCTTGTCCTATACTCCCAAAACCATTAAAATTCAAATTAAAACTACAATAAAATACATGTACTGATCTACTTAAGTAGATTATAATTCATAAACAAAACACTTCACATCTCTAATTTTCCAATTCCACTCAACCACATTAACCACAACACCCACTAAACCATCCCAACCTGCAGAGCACAGCAGCTCGAAGAGCAGAATCAAAATCCAAACTTTCTATTTCCAGACCAATATAGAGAGTCCAACATTTATAACCCACATTCAAATTCCCTGGTTTTCCCGGCAACCAAACAAGGGAAAACAGAAACCCCAATCTCGCGGCGTGAATCAAATCAACGATTGGCAAAGCTAGAGCAGCTCCGGAAACCCTAGGGGGAGCGAGAATTGGGAAATTTGGGGTTGATTGAGGTGAAATTGAAACTGGAATCTGGGAAAAGAAACTGAAAATTACGATAGAGAGAAGTGGAAATTACCTGAAAATCGAAAACGTGAAGCTCAGATCATGAAGATCAATCAACGTCGTTACGTAATCGAAGGAAGGTACAGATATGGATTAAATGCTGAAGCGGGAGAGGATTGTGTTTGTGTCAGCACTATATATATACACACACATATTTAAACCGTATATACGGTTTCGTATATTTTAGGATTTATACAGTATATCGTAATTTCTGGTATTTTACGCGCAGACAATTTTTTCCAACGGAAATGAATCCCTATAAAACGAAGCTGTGTTTTTTTATAAAAATATATATATTTTTTGTCAAACAATTTGTGAAAAATAAGGTTATTCGCATTGGGCTGTCGTGGTGGCTATGACAGCTGTTGCGGCGGTTGCCAATCACTGACTTCATGGTCGAGTCAGTGACTTGACATGTCAGGTCGGCGACCCGATTTTTCATTAGTGGTTTTTTTTCGTCCATTTTTTACAA
>JAYMSY010000401.1:0-12305 GCA_036897685.1 Monsonia emarginata | reverse complement strand
CTTGAATTAATGGGTGTGTGTTTAGTTGCTTTGTGCTGTCCCCTGACACACATTATTGATCATGGGTTTGATCCAAGGATGCAGTGCCATTTCACTGAATAAGATTGTCTTGTCTTGTTTTGTTCTTAGGGTTATTTTGTTTGTGGGAAACCCTCCAATGCTCAATTGCTCATTCATTGGTTTCCTCTTTCATGTGGTTCCAAGGGAACAGCCCCAATGGAATCTCATGGGTGCTAAGTTTCTATGGTGGGGGCCATCCCATCCCCATTCACATCCCTCTTGTGACCTCTTCACAAGTGATTGAAAATGAGTTTGATTTTGATTTTGATTTTTGATGATGCTTCAATCTCTCTTCACTCACTATCTTACATGGGTGTCAATCCAAAACCATTTGTGTTGTTCAGTATATAACCAACTGAAGCACATGTTCTTGGGGTGTAGTGGTAAATCCAAATCTCTCTCTCTCCAAAGTGTTGAGTTGATGAGTTGAGTGACAGGTTTAGAATGACCACAATGGGACAGCACAAATTGAAAACAAAAGTTCGTATTACTATGGGAGGTTGTCATATTGCAGTTCGGCGAGCTGCAACATTTTTTCAGTTGAATAACTGTTGACCTTCTACATTTAGAACTCTTTATTTTTCATAATGTTGTTTTCCCATAAGACATGCAACTCGCCGAACAAACAACTAGAAGACAATCAATACCAAAAATGAGTGCAGTGCTAGTAGTTTGATAACCCCACAATAATGACAGTACAACAACTGAGAGATAACTCTATTATGGACAACCCATTGAAGGGGTATAACTATAAAATAAAACAAACACATGGACACAAGCATAGTCCAAACAATGTTGCTTTTTGACAACAATTCACTCAAACCCTCACATCACCTGACAAACCTCCCTGTAATTCTGTTCACCACATTGGCCTCTTTCCATTCTAAGGGTTGCTTTAGTTTTTGGGTCTCTCTATGATTCCATGCCTTTTGTTTCATATCTTACTCATAGAGTAGCTTATGTTAGTGTGCTTCATTAATTAGTAATAAACAGTAATTACCCAAAAAAACGTTATGCATAGCTCATACATGAGTGAAGTGTTGGAAATGGAATGGGGATTTTGGTGGACCATGTAGATTTTTGGTACAAATAATAAGAGCACCCAGGTTGTGAAAAAGGCTACCTGGGCAGGAGAATGTTTCATAAGTAAATACAGGGCTAGTGTGTGTATATATTATACATACACCAGAAAATGTACACGTGTATGTATATACCTTGATGGACCCCTACTAATTGTACTGATACAAGTACATTGCTTTGGTTTATCCCAGTCAATATACTACTAGACCTCCTTTTAGAGCATGTCTTATGACCTATCGTGGTGATTGTGATAGTCGACTGTCGATCACCGCAGTAGCTAGAGTAAAAGATCTTTTCGTCGGCGAAAATGATCAGATCGGCGACTTGACCTTTTCATACAGTTACTTTGCGTCAAACTTAACGCAAAAAAAATAAAATAAAAAATGGTCAGGTCGCCGACCCAAATAGTTGCCCATTGCATGAACCAACTGCTTATTTTTTAGAGTGGGGCTTACAAAAATCACGAGGCAGCGGGAGAAACCATCTGTCACATAAGACTTGCCCTAAATTAACCTTGGAAGTCACAATCCTAAGCAAATTGAAACACCATTACTCACTAGTGTTCAATAGTAAGAATGGAAAAAGAAGCTTGTGTTGCCTGTCTTGATCTATAAAAAAAAACTTGTTTGAATTCAATTCCTTCAAACAATGTTTGGCAATGGCTACGGCTAGTAGTCTAGTTGGTCAAATTCAAGTAGCTACTCAAAGACCTAAGATAATTAGGCTTGATTAGCGGAAAATTTGCACAAAGAATCTATATCTATCCGCTAATGAAAACGACAAATCAGAAGCAGTATTGATCTGGAAATGCAATAACCATATAAATCAAAAGCATGAACTGTAGTTGGGGAAAATATGAACTGATATGCACAGTCCACACATCACAATGAAAACAAAACAACACTAATCATTAACACAACACGTAGCATGTCTCAAATTTTCAAAGCAACAAAGCTAATCATTCACTTAATACAGTAATTACAACTCACTCTTATTCATGATTTAAGGAAACCAAAGATGTGGCAGATTCAAGGAACCAGATATAGCTTTCAACAAAGTAAGACCTTAAATTTAACTAACCAATTAACAGCAAGAAACCTGGAAGTGAATTGATGTTTAACAAGTCTAAAAGGAGAAACATAGGCGTAGCTCAGAATCAAATGTGAAAAAGAACAAACAGTTATAATCATACAATCATGGCGCTCCAAGAAAGTACCGCACGTGATGATAAATAATAGGTTCTCAAATCTCAACTATAGTTTCAGTATCATATTCCGTAGATTTTACTCAGATGGTTTATAAATGAAAATTGGAAAAAATATATAGAAATAGAAGGATCACTCACAGATGGGTGGATTGGTGGATCTGAAATATTGGCCAAAGGAATTGGTATTATCTTTGGGAAAAAGTCTGGACTCTTAGCATGTGACCAAAGCATACACTGAGCTGAGCTTTCATGTGATGTTGGAACCTAAAGCTTTCTGATAGAGATTGATACTCATCTTCTTCAATTCCTTGCAAAAATCTCAATCAAATCAAACCTTTCGCTGTCACACGTAAGCGTGAAGAGACCAAACTCTGTCATATCACATCGGGTAAACCAGAAAACGTCAAAATTTAATGACTCGTGAACAGGAAAGTTTTCAAACTATGGTGGAGCCTCTGGAAATTAAATGCAAAAGTTTAATCCTTGGTATCAGAATAATTCGTCTTTTCAAAGAAAAAAGAACCCAAATGGCTTCACATATTATATGTGGTTGCTAGTTTTGGTTCTGGGATAAGGATAACAGTTTCTTCCACTTTGAACTTTCACTTTTTTATAGTACCATACAAATTGAGAATTTAAAAGCAGAATTTAAGACACTGAACTCAATTGTTGTACTTACCTCAGAATACTCAGTTGTTCACAAGTCTCTTCCATTTCCAATTCAGACTTCAAATCTGATGGTGTAGTTTGCTGAACTTGAATCATTCTGGGACACAGTGCAGAAAAACCCGGATCACCTTAAAATCGAATTCAAATCACGCTCCTGTTGACATTACTTGATACCTGAGCCACAACCTGTCAATCAGTAATGTCAAGATGTTAAAAGCTGGAAGTGCAATAAAACTCATATTCTCAAACAAGCACTAGCAAAAAGGATAAACCAGAGAGTGCAGTTGGAATTTACACTTTCTGCCAAAACAACTCACTCTAATGGCATCACTATTTAACATTCAGCACCTTCCTAAATTCTGGATGAACAAAAACAAAATGACAGGAAGATTAAAATCACAGATGGATCAAGGAAAAGCAGAACCATTCTTTGGCTTGTTTCAAGAGACCTTCCACAATCATCTAAGTGCAAGAACACAAGTGGTAAGAGCAAAATGGAACCCATGACACAAAACCCTCTACGACTGAAAAATCTGATATAGTTTTCTCGGAAACTAGACTCCAATCATTGTGCATTATTACAAGTTCAAGCACAAATAAGATCATCAACAGCACATAAAAAATGCAAAATTTCTGGTTTAAATTACACTGGTGACAAATAAAACAGCTTAACTATTATACAATAATTGCAGATCTGACAGAATTTTCAACTATCAGAGTCACATGATAATATTAAAAACAAAATGCAAATGAGAAGCATCAGAGTACAGAGGATAACTTTGGTATAAATATAAAACTTTTCTCCCATATACGATTTACAAAACTAAAGTGTCCCTATGCAAACCCAAGTAACTAGAATGTAAAATTAAAACATAAAGGGGTATGTAATTGGTAGAACATTTTATACAGCGTTCAAAACAATTCTTTGATTCTTTTTTGTGCGCTTCACAGTGGATGTATCTACCATCTCCCATGTACTTGAAACCTACTTCCCACCCTTACTGTAGCTATCCCGGAGAGTGACTGTTCTATTGAATACAAGTTTTTCAGATGTAGAATCCTTGTCAACCACAAAATATCCTGGAAAAACAAATGGAACATGTTTAGAATTAAGAATAGAAGTACTCAATTAACAATTCAAGTAACATTAGTACATTGTGAGCCATCAAATTCAGAAGGAACACGCATTGCTAAACAAATATTAATGGCATGATAACTTAAATGACTTCAGCATGACATGCATTGATACACAGAGAACTAGACCCCACACTATTTTCCGACATTTTATTCTGTGGATGCTTTAAAGCTAACCAAGGCATTCTTTTTAACAACAATCATTAATTACCTTGATCACAGCACACAACTCACATACACAAATTAGCCTAACTGAACAGTAAACAATGTGGACTTAGACTATATGGGTTTTCGTGCTAATATAATGAAGTTAAGTATGCCATAGGCAATAGGTGATGGATAGAAAAGATCATTCTAGGCACCTCACTCAAAGATAAGTAAATAAAGCATCATTTTCGGCTGCTTATTGTCAACGGTCTAGTGAAAATAAGATAATATGCCGAGGCTTTTTAATATGGTCTTCCTTGCAAGATTGAAATCTTAGAGGATTGCATTTATTGGTCTATCCCCAGGCATGAGCCACTGAACTCGATGCGCTATTGGAAATGAAAGAAAAGAAACAGAACAAAAGAAGAGGAAGAAAGAGCTTAGGTAGAGCAACCTACCAAGTCTTTCAAACTGAAAGCTGTCCCCAACTGTAGCATTTTTAAGAGCAGGTACAGCATATGCACCAGGCATTACCATTTTGGAGTGTGGATTTAGATCACCAAGCCAATCATCAAGTTCTCCGGGATTCTGATACCAAACAGAGAGTGATGGTAAGAGTTCCTCATGTTTTCGATAAAAGGGAATATATATCAAGCAAGTACATGAATATGGTTCCCAACCTCAGACAGGAATAACTTGTCAAACAATCTGACTTCCACCTTAAGTGGCTCGACTCCCGGGGAAGGTTCAGAGACCCAGTGAAGAACACCCTTCAGCAATAAACAAAAAAACAACAATTTAATTTTGCAACCATTAATTAACATTCACATTTGACTGACAAAATCCAGAATGTTAGAACAACCTTTGGCTTTGTCTTCTTTTCATGATCATACTCTGCTCGGACCTCAAGAACAGTCTCCTTATCATCAGCAAGAATGACATCTGTGCATTTTATAGGGAATGCATATCTGTAAACACGAAAAAGGATTTCAATATTTTTCACTTCAAGTAAGGATCTTGGAATCCAGGCCAGATGAGCACAGGTTATTTATACATACCTGAGAAGAACAGATTTACCAGGAGCAAGCCCATAGTAATCTTTAGAATCTTTCATCCGAAAATCAGTGTGCTCAATGTATACAACATTTGAAAATGGGACCTACAGTTCCGAACAAAAGTGAACAATAATTAGAAGGAATTATGATCAAAGATCTATTTTTTATCAACAAAAACATCAACATTCTGAGGGCAAATAGGGCCCTTGCCAAGTTCAAGATTAAACTCAATTTTAATAGCTTTTTATTTTCTCAAACGTGAGGAATACATGAAATGAGAGAAACTTGAAATCTACAATTCAGATCAGTTAAAGTCACTGTTAGGTAATATGATGACATAATACAGAACACATGTGAGGCAATTGTTCAAGTTAACCATTAACCAAAATATCTTTACTCTAGAAATACATAAAATTGGGATTTTAAGCTTGCAGTTGTAGACAAAGTACCTTATAGAAGGCAGATGCGTCATCCGATTGGGCATCAGGCCATTTCTTTGCATCTAGAATCATGACCGAACCAGCTTCAAGATTTGTAATAACAACCTGAACACAAACAAATGGTCGGTACGAAAATGAAAATCCCTGTAGGTAAAATGCAAATAAGATACATACCTTGAGTGGATGTGTGACAACCATCATGCGGGGTGCAGTTTTGTTAAGTTCCTCTCGTATGTGATACTCAAGGCGATCCAAGCGAATAATACTACAATCACTGCACCACGATACCAACGGATAGTATGATCAGAGTATGTAGAAAATCTGGAAAGCATTTTTTGAATGCTTAAAATCTATAAAGTGCACCTTCTGGTTATTCCAATCCCTCTAACAAATGAATTTATTGATGTTGAAGTTACACCCCTACGTCGTAAACCAGCTAGCGTCATTAAACGGGGATCATCCCAACCATCAACCCACTTCTCTGTCACAAGGCGATTCAACTGCAACCACATGCCACAGTTCAGATATTTGGGAAGAATCAAAGAAAACAATGACGATTTTTAATCTTCCAAGTTTGATCCAGAACAGAAGTGTTAAATCTCAGGCTCACCTTACGCTTTGACATTACAGTATTAGTGACATTCAGTCGCGAGTATTCCCATACATGAGGCTGGTAAAGGCTCAGGGCATGCAACAACCAATAGTATGAAGCACGTCGTGTCTCAAATTCCAGAGTACAAAGCTGCATATAGTACACCCGGAGTTGTATAAAGATGCTTCGTAGGAATCAAAAGTGAAAGATAGGAAACTTGAAACTAGTTATAAGAAATGTGATTTTAGATGGTGGAAAGTTGACATTGCCACCAGACAGTGTGGGGGATACATACATAGAGAAGTTGAAGTTCGGTGAAATAATATCAAAGAAAGTACAGAATATGAACATTCTGTATACCACTGAAACCTAAAATTTATGTTTAACTAACTCATAAGACTAGGCACAATAAGTTTAGAGGCTAATGGGTATTTTGACTACTTTCTTCAAAAGCAATTATAAAGGCACGGCAACAACCTGCCTTCTTTAGAAACTGCTAAACCATATGTAACAAATTATGGTCTAAAGTAAACAGTCATGACTCATAATGGTTTCTACAGGAATAGACTTACTATGCATCCTTTGATCTTGACATTATTGGTTACATAATGCAGATGTGTTATGATAGTGAAAAAGAGCAAAGGATGGCAGTGCAGACAATGATACTAGACATTACTCAAAAGGTGTGTACTTCTCCTTATCTGTGTGTAAATAATAAGGTTCAAAAATAAAATGTACATCAAATAAATTGAGCTCATTCTTAAATTATGTGATTGGATAGTAATACTAATTAAGGGGGGAAAAGGCATACCGAATGTGTGATGTTCTCAAGAGAATCCACGATGCAGTGAGCATAATCATAACTTGGATAGATACACCACTTGTCTCCTGCATGTGGATGAGGAGTAAACTGAAGAAAAGTAGACATGTTAATACTCTCTAAATTTTAGGAAACTAAAACATTATTGATTTACAGGTAAACTTGCCTTTATGCGGTAAGCAATAAGATCGTACATATTGAAATTATCACTCTGCATATCTTGCTTCATTCTAAGTGTTGCGTTGCCTTCTTCAATCCGCCCTTTCTTCATGTCCTCAAAAAGTTTCAATGATTCGGTAACAGGTCTATCTCTCCAAGGACTATTCATCTTCTTTTCCCTGTACTCCTTAATCTCCTCGGGTGTCTACAACCAGTGGACACTTTAGTAACTTTTTTTAGGCATGTAGGTTCGTTTATAAACTAATACAATCGCTAAAAAAATGCGAAAGTTATAATTCTGAAATAGAAAATCGCAGTCCATAGAAGCATGTACAGATGTTTTGAACAATTCTGAACATGTAATACTGAACACCAACCTGGTGATCAACATAAGCATGGCCCCTTCGTATTAACTCCACTGCCAACTCATACAGATCTTGGAAATAATCACTGGTATAAGTGATCTGCAAAAAGGGATCCAACTTAGAACTGATGTTGCCAAATCCCAGGCTGAGGCTGCACAGCAACACCAGAACAGATAAATTTATACCTTGAAAGGTTTCCAGCCCATCCACTGGACAATTTCTTGAATATGATCAATGTACTCTTTCTTCTCAGCCTCCGGATTAGTATCATCAAACCTATAAGTGTCAGAGAGTGAAAATTGACATTCAAATACTCAACCTCTTTTACCCTTCCTAATTGTAAAATCAGCTTGAAAATGGAAAGTGATTTAAATACACAACTGCAATCACAAAGATAAAAGGAAACTAGTTTAAATAACAAAAAAATGGGAGAAGTGGCAGGGATTTTATATAATAAGTATGAGGTCACTGTTTATAATCCTTATACCTATGGTTGTTGCCTACCAACAAAAGAAAAAAAAACACTCTAAAACTGCTCATTAGGATTTTGGACCAATGATCTACGCATAATAGCAGCATACAACACTTGCTTCAACTAAGAAATATCACACAAAATAAAAATTAAACAGTACCAAAAATGCTTAACAGGCATAATTGCTACATTTGTGATACTTGACTAAAATTTCACACCACAAATAAATCAAAATGCTTACAACAGCAAGGCTTACCTCAAATAGCAACATCCATCCCTCTCTTTTGCTAGGCCAAAGCTAACAAACATTGCCTGTACATTTCGGGAAGATGATTAACCAGAGTCAAAGTAAACAGGGATTTTAAACTTCAACACAGAAATATCAATTACCTTGGCATGACCAATATGCAGATACCCATTTGGTTCGGGTGGAAAACGAGTAAAAACTCTACCTCCGGTTGCTTTTAAGTGTTTCTCAAGCATTTCTCTTGTGTTGCAACATCTAAGCACAGAGCCCCCACTGAAAAATATCTCTGTGTGCACCTGTCAAATCATCTTGATTAAATTATTATGAGAAATACTGAACATGAAATATTTCTGTAGGTAGTGATTCCAAGCCATGAGTTTAAATTGGTTTTTAGCATTAAGTTGCTTCACAATATACTTTTCACGTACAATGTGATGAAAGGGAGAAAAACTTAATCCAGTTGACAACACAGAACTAAATCATGTAAATAAATGCTAAGATGCACATAAAATTCAAAAGTTATAACTTGCGTAGCTGTGTCCCGTAACATTTTTCTTCGAAGAAACTGAGCTTTATTAATAAGAAGTAATTATTGAACTGAGACAAAAATACAGTTTTCTTTTTTACCCTTCAAAAATGTATTGGGACCATCTTCTCATGTTTACTTGTCCTTGGCCTCTTGTACTACTCTATTATGACAATTTTAAAAAGGACGTGTTTATTACAAGTTGAGATTTAGTACTGATAATTATTCAAGGATACCTGAATATTTCACATGTGCACTAATTCTGGGATACAGCCATACAGGTATTTAATTACCTTGATATTTTCTTCTGGCTTAGGGAATATCAAAAATGGATTAAGTTCTTCTTCAGTTGGATGTTCTGGAGTTTCAACAGCAACGATTTTTGCCTGCACAAGTACAAATACAAACGAAGTTGAATTAGATTAGCTTCAACAAATTCAGATGAAACACAGAGGCACACAAATCTTCTCACCTCTACTTTAACAGGCTTCTCCTTCTTCTTCTTCACGGGTTTTTCATTATCTGCTGCAGTCCTTTCACCGAGTAGTTCATATAACTTTGCATCTACATGTTGCTGTTAAGGATGCCGCCAAAAACCAAAACTTTCAATAATTATATTCAACTAACTTAAAAGTATAATGAATCCAATATATTAGTAATAAAATAACTAAGAGCAGCACCTTAACAATCTTTGCATCAGCCCACGGAAGCTTCTTACGGACATGTGCAAATAAATCACCCACTAGAGGCAAAAGAATAGATTGTCAACTTAAATGAGACTTGGACAAGCACTAAAATTCAGAAGATAGCAGTGATTGAGCTTGCAACGGAAGATCTATATCTTAAAACAATTTTGCCTCAGAATTTAGCAAGCATACATGCCCATGTTCAAATTATTTGATTTGACATTATTACAAGTCACAACGGCACTTTATCTTCATTCATTTTATGAGTAACCATTAGAGAAACCAGGTCTTAGGAAATTGAAAAAGAAGTTCAAACCATGTTCCTCATATTTGGAATTCAATCACAGTTTGAGTTAAAATTTAAAAATGATAATATGCTGCAAAGCAATGTGAGTATCAAGACAAAGCATTAGACAAAAAGAAAACAACGTAGATGATTGGTGTCATGATAATTACACACTAACCATTTGTTCTATATCGCTGCTCCAAGATAGAACTCTTATTCTCTTCAAAAACTTCATTAACAGCTCGTTCAATATCTTCAACAGAAACTTCAACTCCTGTGTGCAAGTTCAATTAAATTATTAGTACCTAAAGGGAAGGGAACTTACAAAAGAAAATGAATTCAAATAAGAAAACTGATTAAGATTATTGCAATTATAGCTGTAGACTTGTATAAGACAATTGCTACCAAGTCATCATTTTTGTTTCGAGAATCGCATACATAAACAATGACAAAACATCAGAATAGCCTCTACCACTCTGAGAGATCAATGTGAAATGGAAAAGGGGTTATGAGAAAAGAAAAGGAGTATCCATCATACCCACACCACATGCTTCTTCAAATTCACTCAAGTCAAAACTCTCTGAGCCATTAGTTGTAAAAAACGAAAATGCAGCTTCCAACTGGGCAGGAGTTTTAATCTGCATGAGTGTAACTGAGTAAGTTCAATAGTACAACCAAAACTTTCTTGACTGGAATCAACTCATGTTGACTTCACAACAAAAGCATTTCCCTGTAGATCAGAGAAATTATTTTTAATAGAACTTATCTAAGAAGATACAATGGCGAGAATCACAGGGAAAACATTGCACAATTATACATGACTGGCCAAAAGTAGGATATAGAAAGGATATTGTATTCAAACCTTGGTTGAAACTATGTATTTCAGTAGTGTTGGACGATGCACAAGGGCGTTCGCAGGAAACTTCGTAGCAACCTATCAGAACAAAAAAATTGAAACATGCATTAACCATTTGCTTTCAGCAATAAATCAACTACTATTCCCTCTGTCCCACAGCATTGCCTTGTGCCTAATTTACTATTTCCAAAATATAAAGATTTAAACTTTAATGCTTGATTTTCCACCATTTGCCTCATGCATCACCGAGTCTCCCATCATAACTAATTTATAAAGAGAAACTACAGGTAATCCATGACTAATTAACAAACTAAAGTAGAAATGTAACTCTTATTTGGAGTAACAAAAAAAGTCCTCAACCGAACAAATAAATGAATGATCTTGAAGGTAAATTCTGGGCTGAAAAGATGTGCACAGTAGGATTGCATTTAAGCTCATTATGCATGTCCCTACCTCTAGTCACAAAAATCACTCATCACAGAGAGCAATTGCAGCTTGATAACACATAACATCAAAAACGCATTACATAAACTAAATTGTTATATACATATTGCCCGGACAAGAAGATGTAAATCATCATACCGTGTACAAAAGGTTGCCAATAGTGCGGTTGCATCCGTCAGTAACAGCAGCCTGAAAACCAAATTTTTCTTCAAATCAACAAAAACCCAGAACCAGAACCATCCCAGATTGGGAAATAAATTGAGAATTTGAATAACACTAAATTGATGACAAAAAACAGAAACAGAAGGGTCTGATCGTCGGGACATGGGAGGGAAAAGAGAGTACCTCGTGAATAACGGCGGTGAGATTGGAGGTGACTTTGTTGTTGGCGACGGTGTTGCGAGCAGTGCGCTCGTCGAGCCCGATCTTGAGGAAGAGCTCCAGCGAGCTCTCGTCTTTGAGACCTCCCATGGCTGCTGTTCAGTGTTCGCAATCTGCTCCAATGCCAGACCAGAGATCGAGAGGAGCAGGACTTGGCTTCACAAGACAACTGTGTGGATTGTGGGCTTGGCTTGGTGTTGATGACACACAGACAATGGAATAGACAAAATGATAAACGTGTAAAAACCCTAGTGCGGAGGGTATTAGATTCACAGAGAATCTATGGGGGCGGGGGTGTTTCGGGAATTATGAAGGTTCCTTTTTCATTTTCATTTCTTTTTTTTTTGGAAATTATGAGGTCACGTGGCGCTTGAATAAAGAATTAGTTATTATCGTTACTGAATTTTGAGGAAAGACGTTGAAGCTTTTGATTTGAGTGACAAGCAAGCAAATGGAAAGGAATCAGAATTGAGCCGCCATTTCAGTCCCAGTCAACTCAATATTCTCTACCATTCGTTTAGTATTAAAATAAATATTATCTTCCATTCCAAATCCATTTAATTTCAATCCATAATATTAAGACGAGTTAATAGCATAAATCAATCGGTTATGATTCAAACCTTGGGGCGTTTATTTGTTAGATTAAAAGAAGTTATTAATATAAATTAAAAAAAACAAA
>JAYMSY010000400.1:0-12306 GCA_036897685.1 Monsonia emarginata | reverse complement strand
CATGTGGGAGGCTGGCTTGGAAAGCCCAGACATCTTAACAGCTAGCCAAGAAGATTCAAACAACATTATGCCGAGTCCAAGAGCAAATGCAAGCACTTTGATCAACCTATTCGACGGCTACAACCTCTCTGTGAGGGACCTCATAGCCCTTTCTGGGTCACACTCCATTGGGCAAGCCAGATGCTTCTCGATTGTCTACAGGCTATACAACCAATCTGACACTGGCAAGCCTGACCCTGCCATCGAGCCTCACTACAGAGAAAAGCTCTACAAGCTTTGCCCTCGCGGAGGAGATGAAAACGTCACAGGAGACCTCGATGCCACGCCTCAGCTCTTTGACAATCAGTACTTCAAGGACTTGGTTGCAGGGAGAGGGTTTTTGAATTCAGATGAGACTCTTTACACATTTAAGGAGACTAGAAAGTTTGTGTTGCAGTATAGCAGAAACCAGAGGGAATTTTTCGAGGATTTTGTGGAGGGAATGTTGAAGCTGGGTGACCTGCAATCCGGGCGGCCTGGAGAGATTAGAAGGAACTGCAGGGTGGTGAATTCTAATATCAGCAGACCGGTCAAGGCCGCAGACATATTGTTGGAGGCTTGAGGGAATTGGAGAGTGTATGAATCCTGGGTTTTTGTGTAGTACTGTTGGAGCTATATATTGAATGATGAGAGAGAAAAATTGAGTGTGTTACATATAAATAAAAAGACTGGATAATTATTGATAACAGTCCAAATGTGTTGATGGTTTGTGTACTGGAAATTTCAACTGTGTATGAGTCTTTTTCAGGATTTGGGTGGGTTGGGACATTTGAATAATTGGGACTGTTATTTTCAGTTTAGTTCAGTCTTATCAGAAGACTAGAGGGAACATTGGCTTTGGTTGGAAGAATCTATGAAAATGCATTATTGAGTGAATTACATATTCAATGACTTTTTCTCTGGAAGACTCTTGTCTCCTAACTTTACTGATTAGGACCTGAAATACAGGCCTAGGAAGGGAGTTCCCATTCACATGACTTCACAAGACTAAATAATCATTGAATATTAATCTAATAATCAAATCCTCAACATTATAGAGCAATTCAAAATCAATGCTTGTGTAATATGCAGTGCTCATGCAACTTAACTCTCAGAACATTCAAAAACCAGTTGCAATGACTTTTTAAACTATGGAATGTAATCACTAATCAGCTAACATAAATCATCAGCCAAAATTCAGGCTTAAGCTGTAACAGATGGTTTTGAGGCAGCAGCAGAGAGTCTGGATCTCTTCTTTGCCAAGCTCTCACTCCGTCGTTCGCGTTGCTCCTTCAACCTGGTGGCAAGAAGCTTCTGGTATTCGGCTGCTTCTGCCTTCGCCTTAACAATTCTCTTCTTCTTCTCTGCAATTCTTGAGCGCTTCCTCTGCAAAGTCAAAGGAGTTACCAGCCTCTTAATTTTGGGAGCTTTGCTGCACTTCTTACCTGCAGACCAAAGGACCGGAAGTTAATTGAAAATATGTTGGCTTTAATGTGGTTTATTCAAGAGAATCAGACTCAATTTATTGACCCACCAGATTTTGTTGTGAAGGTTCGGCGGTATGTGTTAACATACTTGCGAACATCGTCATCCTTGGAGAGGTTAAACAATTTCCTGATCTTCGACGCCCTTTTGGGACCTCTCATCCTTGGCTTCTCGACATCAGTGAGGCCAGGAAGATCATTCTCACCCTTCTTCACAATAACCAAGTTCAGCACTGAAAGATCTGGGCTGACAATGCATCCACGGACAGACTTCCTTCTGCGCTCACCATTTCTCCTTCCATATCCACGGAAACAAGGAGTACCTGTTCAAATTACCATTTTAACAAATAATATACCAACACTTGCAAGAGCTGACTTTAAGAAAAGTTTTACTGGCAAGATAAATTACAAATGGCATAGAAACCCAGACTGATACCTAAGTTGCACTCAAAAGTCAAAACACTGAGTGCACAAACTGCCATAATATGACGCAACAACTATATAACTAAACCAGTCTGTTGAGAAACCAACAAACCTCTATGGAGCAAAAGGCGAACACGGCCTGGAGTGAGCACTCCCTGCTTCATTGGGAAACCCTGCTTGTCACAGCCACCCATGATCTTGAACACATAACCCTTGAACTCCTGCCAAATGCATACAAATGTGTGCTTAAAGTACATAACACAGAAGCAGCATAGCAGAGCAAAATACAAAGGCAAATGCATACCTCGCCCAGAGCATCCCCACTGACTTCCTGTGAGATCCTCTTGTCATAAAACGGGCGCCTACAGCACATGAACATTAGCAATTTCCACCACAAACTACATATATAAATGAGATATTACAGAAGTAAAAGGAAACAACACTCTAGTTAAGCGCCAAGCAACAAGTGATAGAACTAAGAATGCGCAACTAAATATAGTTCCTTTTTCTGGAATGGAAAAGCAACAAACTGTAAACAGCCGACATTGATAAGTTGCACCAAAGTTCGTATTCCTTACCAAGTTTAATTAATAAGAGTCACAATGGAATTAAACAATACAAATATGCGTTTAAGCAGAGCAAAAACAAACAAATGAACAAGAAAGTAGACTAGAGTAAAAAGTCTCCAAAACTTGAAAACCACCGTAACATTATAGTCAGTACTCCACATTTAATTCACACTGTAACCATGATGTAAGTAATTTCCCAGACATAAAAAACGAGGAATTTTAAATCACAAACAGAAGTAACTCTTGATATAGAATAGAAATTATTACGGAATGGATCAGAAAATTTAAAATTTGAAATAGAAACAGAAGAACAAAACACATTGATAATCCATACATAAAGTCGAAAACTGAAAAGGGAAATGGAATGGGTTACATACAGCTTCTGGTCATCATCGACCTCGAGCTTCTTCTGGCAGCCAGTAGTGGGATTTGCGATGTTGAACTGGAACAGTGACAATGTAGAGAATTAGAACAAAGCACGATAGAATTGGAGGGCAAATACAGAGAGAGAGAGAGAGAGCAAGAAGAACCTTCATCTTCGATGGAGACTCGCGCTACAGCCCTGATGGGAAATTTGCTGCTCCCTTCTTCTTCTTCGCCGGCTCCACGTATCCAGTTAGGGTTTAGGCCTTTGGGTTTACAAACTTATACAGAAAGAGGGGTTAGTAGCGCCTGTATTCGGTTGTAACTGGTAATCGTCTAATTGGGCTGTAATTCAATTTCTCGGCCCCATGCTTCTGGGACATGATCTCATAGCCCATTTGGTCATTGACATTCTCTCACTCTCTTCATCTTCAATTTTATTACTGTATTTATTTTTGTCTCCGGGACTCTTTCCAAATTCTCTCATTCCTGTACTACATAACCCAGGACCATTCTTCCCATCAATTGTTGGTGAAAAGTAGTTCCAATATACCCTATATATACAACTGAAGAATAATATCGTGTCTATAAAAATTCGAACCTATAGCCACTTGATCACATTTTGTCACTTGGGCAAAACCTTGTGTCCCACCTTCAATTATATTGAAGAGAGCATAATAATATCTGAAAGTGGGTGGTTGCATTAGTTATATTGGATATGTTTGGTACAACAAAGGTACAATATTTTTCATGATTGCTTGACAAAATTAGTCGTTGAAACTATTTTATTGTATAAAATGACATACATGTTATGAAATAATTAATAAGTGGATGTCCATAAAGTTTTCTAATAGCCCATCACATGGAGAGCCCACTTGAAAAGCCCATTTGGAGAGCCCATTACTTGAATCCCTAATTACTTGGAGAGCACTCACAAGGCATCAACCGTATCCGTCAGATTAGATTGATCCTAGCCGCTCATTAGATAGGTCTGCTTGTATAAATATGGGTGCTCCCCTCATATGTAAATCACTCAATTCACTCTCACAATGAAGAGCTCTCTCTTTCTCTCCCATATTTTTTCTCTCTTCTACTCCTGCTTCTATTAGTTTCACAACACGTTATCAGCACGAGACTCTGCCTCTCAACTCCCGAGCAATGAAACGATATACATAACTGTTGTATAGAGTTGCCGTTTTGCAGATTGTTCGAAGTGATCGAGGTGATTCGAACATCAAACTAGTGCCGCAAATATCAAAGCTGCCACAGGTATGTTTTAAGTGGGATTAGAGACCCACACGTTCGAAATTAGAGTTGTTTTATAATACGTTTAGCTTTAGTGATAAAGTTAATTAAAGAAAAGGGTAAAACGGGTTAAGATTGAACGCATATAATATGGGCTATGTGCTCTTCGCCGTGGCCATCGAACATGAAAGTGAAATTTGTCTTTGTATGCAATTGCTATATTATGTGATATTCACATTGCATATCACATATTTTTTTTTATAGAACATTGCATATCACATTGATACTACAGATTGCATGCAATTACTCCATATATATTTTTACGGTATGATATAATTTTTGGTCGCATGGGAGCATGTGATATAATTTACGGTATTAATTATATATATGTTTATACACACATAATCCTAATAGGATTATGATGTCTCTGTCCATTTAATTTTTTTATTTTATATATAATAATGTTATTGTTATTTGTATTAATTAGAATCATGTTCAACCATATTAAACCTCTATTCAAAAAAGTTAGCAATAAAAATTCTCACTCTATCTCAATTTGAACAAGTATCTCGATTGAATAAGTGAGCAATTCCATTCTCACAATAATATTGATCCACTATGATGGATTCAAGTTTCAAAAGTGAGCGATATGAGTTCTCACATGGCTTCAAAAGTGAGTGATATGGATCCTCACATGATTTCAAACAAGTGAGCAATATGGGTCTCACATATATATGTATATACGAGTTGAAAATTATCAAGTATGATTTATAATTTACTCGGATACAAACTCGTCTCAAATATTTTGAGTTGATCTCATGCCTTCTGTGTCTCTTTTCAATGATACCAAGTAACGAGTAAAGTTAAGAAAGTTCGTGTAAATAAATCTCCTCCATTCCCATGAATGTTGAGTTTGAGATAAAAAGTTTTGCTCAATTCCCTAAAGTGAATGTGAGACATTAAATTCGTGAAATAAATTCACTCCATCCATGAAGCGGGTGCGAGTATGAGATGGAAGTGTAATCAATACAAATTAGAATCATGACTTCTATCCCACGAGTTTATTACTGAACATCATAAATTCCATCTCTTGAAATATAGTCCACTCATTAAAATAGGTGTGACAATTTATAATATGAAAAAAAGGACATGTTCCTTAAAACGAATGTGATGTGGGTATGGTATGAGAAAATTATTTATCACTACCATGATAGATACAAACAAAGAGAACAACAAAGATTCTCTAATCACAGATGATTGATATAAACAAGAGAATAATAAGGATTCTCTAATTGCCCTCTATTGACATATGTTATTGATACGAATCAAAGGGTCTTATTAAGAATGGCTTAATATGTCATAGATGTGATGCGAAATATTAATTGAGAATGCTTACAGCATTTGCCAAATGTCTAATCATATTCTCAAGGTTCAATAACGAGTGAACCACTATGACGATGTCAATGCAAATCTTGTACAAAAGGGGTACAAGAAAACTCATATACATGAGTAAGGATGCTAAAGCAAATTTAGCTTGTAGTGATGATAACTTTGATGAGCACATATATATGCCTATATGACAAAGCTAGCATTTGATTAAGACTAGACAAGACAAATAAATTATATTATTTTATCATCATGCAATCAAAAAGAAATAACGCATCCATCAATGTTCAACTTGAATAGTTGAAATTTAAAGGGACAATATAACCGTAAAGAACGGTATAAATGAATAGATTCTCCAAACTTGTGATTTTGACACAATGAAATAGAAAGGGGGAAGAAGAGAATAATTTTGAATTATTTTTCTTATCTATGTTTCAGTATTTTATATTCATGTTTGTTATTTAATTTTAGCTGCTTTTATCTTATTTTAATATGTTAATTTTATGCATTCTATAATATTTATTTTCAATGATATATATGAAATATCAAGTAGTACAAAAAAAAAGGTCATGGAGTGACCAAAATATTATTATCCGGAGGAACGAAATATGATATGGATATCATTTTGCAGTGAAACTTTATTAAATTTATGATATATTATATTGAAACTGCACTTGTTGACACATAGCTTTCACTAAACATGACCTCACACACTCTAGTTTTTAATTCCACAACCACCCTATAGTATTGGTCCTCAGCTCTTGTATGGTTAAAATTGAAACCCTCAATCACAATCTAAGCAATACAAGGCATGAATCATGATGAGATGAAACAAACCCTTTGTAATTGTATTTGTATACATCCTTTTCTTCTAAAAAAGATACTAATTTTACTCTATTGTGGCTTGTTTTGTATTGTTCTCCAGATCATGCACCAGAGAGACCTGTATGTGTTGACCTTCCATTGAAGCGTCGTGATGGTGATGATGATCAAGGTTGAAGAGGTCGGAGAAGAAGACGGAGAGCGTGACAATGAGAGGAGTGAGGGAGAGAACGAGACCGAAAGGGACCATCCAGAGCTGGGTGTTGGTGGGATGGTGCTGGTACAACCACCAGCCCAGAAGCAGACCTCCTATCATGCTCACCAGAACTGATAGCAAACACGCACTGCATGACTTCACAATCTTCTCCGACGGGTCTTTCTTGTAGCTCATGTCGTTGCTGTATGCTTCCATGGAAACAAGTTCTGGGTTCCCCTGAAACTCACAAGACAAACAAAACCCAGATGGTGTTTTTGGCCAAACAGGTTAGAGAACATGAAAATATCCACAGAGATGTGTGATATGAACAGTACCTTGATTAGTTGATGATGCAGAGGAAAGTTGAGAGTAGAGGAAGCTAATAAGAGGGCACAAGTGCCATGAATGAGAGAGAGGGAGAGGGGAGGGATTGGAAAAGGAAATAGGAGTGTAACAATATAATTTATAAGTCCAACATGAGATGTGCCTTCTTATGTTTTTGGGTAGATAACAAGGTGTCTTAAGTAGGCTCGTGTACCGTGTATATTACATGGTTCACACATTTAAGGCATTTGACGGCACTCAGATTAATATTTGCTCACGATGGGTGACACTTGGTGGGTTTCACGCTAGATTAATACAACACAAGAACTCATTAGAATCTTATACCATTAAGTCAATATTGTTGATTACGTGCCTTTTTATCGAAGCTGTTATTATTGAAAAGCAATAAATACAAAGAAAAGAAGGTATGATTGTGTCCGTCCAAACCTTGGGGAGGGTTCACTACTTCACTAGCTAACTGGGGGAGACCTTGACTTGTTTGTTTATTTATTGGTTTTGAGAACAATTGTGCATAATCTAATCAAATTCTAGATTGGGAGATGGGTGATCCACTGTATCCTAAGTTTGGGGCCTACTTGTTCCACTTGTAGTTTTTTTTTTTTTGAGGAATAAACTGGAAATTTATAGAACTAGGGAACCAAGTCTGCAATAGCTAACTCTCTTATCTCTGTCGGGACTTGCGTGTGCCAAACTTGATCAGAGCGATTCCATTTGCCCCACGAAGCTAAGAGGTGAGCCAAGCGATTACAATTACAACGGCCAAAAGAAAAAGAGCAAGAAGAAAAAAACCAACACAATCTATCAATATCCTCAGCTAAGCCGCCTAAGTATGACGGAGCCTTTGAGGAAGAAACTAATTCTTGAAATAGGATTTGTGAGTCAGTCTCGACTATCACATTATTGAAACCATTCTCAACCGCAAGCCTTGCCCCGAACCGACATGCTAGAGCCTCGGCCTCTTCGACCAAAACATTCCTGTCGCTCCAGCCATGGGCTGCTAAAAGAATCATGCCTTGGGCATCTCTGATAACTGCGCCAATGGCAAAACCATGGCCTCGTGACACTGCGACATCTGAATTTATTTTGACTAAGCTTTGGGGTGGCGGTGACCATTTCTCTAAAGAGTGCTCAAGTGGTGGTCTTATCATCATCATTGAATTGGCCTTCTTATAGTCTTCTAGGAGGGATGCGGCCAACTTTATCACATCATGTTCTGTCAAAGTGATGGCTTGGAAAACCCTTTTGTTTCGTGCTCCCCACACACTCCAACACACCGCCCAGAAAAGACCAAAATGTTGCTCATCCAAGGAACCACATAACCCCTCTAACCACGTGATAAAATCAGGAGCTTGGAGAGGTTCTGCCAGCGGTATTGAGAGGTGTTGCAAAGACCCCCAAACTGATGTCCCTAAACTGCAGCCAAACAGCAAATGCAACTGCGATTCCCTTTCATCCGGACAAACATCACAATTTGGATTTCCACTTCTACATCTTAAAAAAATAGCTTCGTTCGTGGGGAGAGCATCCACACACAGGCGCCAACAAAATTTTTTTAATTTTGGTGGCAAGTCGGCCGCCCATACACGACGAATGATTTTGAGCCGAGGATTCACCTCTACATTAGGCTGAGGATCACCACTTGACCAAGCTCCTATGAGAGCTTTGTAACATGAACGAACTGAAAAGGAGCCTCGGCGGTCAAATAACCAATAAAAACCATCAGTTCTGCTATATCGACACAGCGGAATGTTTGCAATTTCCATCACATCTTCTTCTCCAAATAATTCTGACAGTTTTGCCATATCCCAACATCGATCAGGCGTGACTAAGGATCTGACTTTTCGATCCGACAGCGTTACCCCTTCCTTTAGCGATGGGGATCCGTTGTTTTCACGGCGAAGCCACGAATCAGTCAGAATATCCGTATTTTCACCATCCCCAATTCTTTTACGTAACCCTTTCCTAATGATATTTTGTGAGGCGAACACTGATCTCCAAACAAAGCTTGGTTGTGAGCCCAATCCACATTCCGCGAATGTTGTGTTGGGAAAATATCGCCCTGAAAAGACTTTAAACAGTAGGGATTGGGGTGCCGTCATTAATCTCCATCCTTGCTTTGCTAGCATTGCCTCGTTAAAGCGAACTAAATCTCGGAATCCCATACCCCCATGTTGTTTCGGAGAGCACAAGCATTTCCAAGATTTCCAATAAATTCCTTTGGATGATGGTCTCGAGCCCCACCAGAACTTTCGAATCAGAGTTTCAATATGGCTAATAATTGTGTCCGGGATTTTAAAGCAAGACATGACATAGCTCGGGATTGCCTGAATAACTGACTTGATGAGAATTTCTTTTCCCGCCCTTGAGAGAAACCTTTCCGACCAAGAGAATAATCGTTTCCGAATACGATCTATAATAAATTTAAATACTTGAATTCTCGACCGACCCACCAAAAGCGGGATGCCAAGGTAGGTGTTCGAACTTGCGGTTCCTTCAACTCCCAGCTGGTTTCGGATCTCTTCCTTAAGGATATCATTGATTCCCTTGCTAAATGTTACTGTTGATTTATCGAGATTAATTTTCTGTCCGGAAGCGTTTTCATAAATATTGAGTATTCTCACAATCTCCTGGGCTTCTTGAATTGAGGCTTTAAAAAATAATAAGCTGTCATCAGCAAAAAAAGATGAGTTATCGCTGGTGAATTTTGACTAATTGCCAAACCATGGATTGTCCCTTTTTCTTTCGATGCATACAGGAGATTAGAAAAAGCTTGCGTGCAGAGAATAAAAAGATACGGGGATAGTGGGTCTCCTTGTCGAATTCCTCTGGTCGGGCGAAAAGGAGGCGTGGGAGTGCCATTAACTAGAATAGAGTACGATACCGAGGCAACGCATCTCATAACCATGTCAACCCAGCTATTTTGAAAACCCATTTTACGGAGTACAACTTCCAAAAAAGGCCATTCGACGCGATCATATGCTTTACTCATGTCCAATTTCAGAGCTATTGTTCCCTTCCAAGCTTTACTACGTACTCTGATATGATGAAATAATTCTCCCGCAATTAAGCAATTATCCGTAATTAACCGTCCTGGGACAAACGCCGCTTGCTCTTCTGAAATTAATTCTGGGAGGATCTTTTTTAGCCTATTTGCAATCATCTTTGTGACAATTTTCATCACCACATTGCACAATGCTATCGGCCGAAAGTCCTTTGGATTTTGGGGATTGTCAATCTTTGGAATCAACGATATAAATGTCTCATTTAAAGGAGTTACATCTTCCCCCTCATTTAGAACCCGAAGCACCACTTTACATACCGCTTCACCAACTAACGACCAATATTGTTGATAGAACACAGGAGGAAGACCGTCTGGTCCCGGGGCCTTCAACGGCTTCATCCCTTTAATCGCGTCCCATACTTCTGCTGCAGTATATGGTATGCAAAGACGCTTATTTCCTTCTGCTGATATGGAATTCCCATTCCATCTCAGAGCTTCATCAATTTGCAAATTCCCATCTGTGGCAAAGATGGCAGTAAAGTATTCTAAAAAGATATCTTCAATTTGATTTTTCTCTGTCCCCCAAGAGCCATCTGCTAACCGGATTCCACTTATTAAATTTTTTGCTCGCCGTTTAGATGCTTTCACGTGGAAATATGATGTGTTCTTGTCACCATGCAGTAGCCACTCCACTCTTGATCTCTGTTGCCATCTCACTTCCTCTCGACGAAGGATTGCCGAAAGTTCATGTTGGAGTGACCATTGACGCTCAAGACATCTGGCCGACTGATATTGTCGTTGTAACAACCTTAAGGTAGATACAATATTTACTTTCCTCGCATTATCCTCGCTGACCCGATTACGGTTCCAACTATTCAACAATGCTCCGACCTCAGATGTGCGAGCTTTAAATCCTCCTGTCGAATGTATGTACTGACGTTTTCCCCATGCATATTTTACCACTTGATCAAATTCATTTTCCCCTATCCAAGCTGCTTCCAACCTGAAAGGCTTCATGCCTCTCAACACATCTTGTTTTTCTAGTACGAGGATTAGAGGATTATGATCCGACCGTATTCTCGCTTCATGAGACACTTGTGCTTCCGGAAAAAGAACTGACCAGGCCGGAGTTGCTACTATACGGTCCAATATCACTCGGATATTGGCCCCATCCGCTTTATTATTTGACCATGTAAAAGGTGCGCCAATATACTTGAGATCTTGTAGGTCACAATCAAACAAGATTTCGCGGAACGCCTCCATTGCTCTCCAATCTCTGTCTTCTCCACCCTGTTTCTCTGAGGACCACATTATTTCATTGAAGTCCCCACCACATACCCATGCGTCTGAAAGAGAACCGTCATTCGCGAGAGCACGTAGTAGATCCCATGTTCGTTTTCTTTCATTTTGATTAGGCCATCCATAAATTCCTGTGCATCTCCATGATCTCTGAAACTGGGCTTGTTCGTCGACAATGGCATCAATATGGTGAAGCGAACTGGACTTTATTGAGATTGTCCAAAACGATTTCCATAGTAATGCTAGCCCGCCTCTTCGGCCACCATGCGAGCGATCACAATTAACTGCCAACATCTCCCAATTACCAAGCTTTCCTTTAACAACAAACATCTCTTCCTCCGTTAATCTTGTTTCCGAAAGAAAAACAAGATTGGGCCCTTTTGAAGGAATGAGATGCTTCAAGGCATGAACTGTCGCCCGGTTCCCAAGCCCGCGACAGTTCCAAAATATGCAACTCATTGGCCCCGGCGGGGCTGTTCCACAGCCTCCGCCAATTCCAAAGTGTCTATGTCCATTGTGCCTTTTTTCTTTGTGTTTCCCTCCTCCTCAGGGCCATATTCATCGGCCGTTCTTTTTCCGATTAGTTGTTTCAGAATCCCCGTGTCAAACCCCTGCCCCGATCTACTTTGCCGAACCCATCTCCTCCTCTGTTTCTCTCTTGAGTGCACCAGAGGGGCGACTTGGTCCACCGCTTCTTCTTCGTCAAATAGGTTGTGTGTTAACACATCATTAGGATCTCCTGTATTGGACTCCACGGTCTCATGAGTTCTTGGTTGTTGTTCACTGCATGATTTAGGTCTCTTCTTCTTCAAAACTTTATTATGTAAATTTGAGGCCACACCGGTATTCTTTTTATGGCCTGCAACGTGTTCCGAGACCGAGACCTTTTCAAGAGCTGCAGCGGTCTCATCAACTTCAACTGCTTTTGGTGAGTTTTGCCGGCCTTCTTGTACTCTACTTGAGGCTTCTGCTTGGTCCATAAAGAGACGTTTGTGTGATCCCGCCAGGGATCTTTTTCCTTGTAATTTGACCCCCATTGTTTTTAATGGAGACGCTTTTAAGTTGAGACCAAAAGCATTGAAGAGGTCAAAATCTTCTCGAATCTCCAAAACGTCCAGCAAAGGTATCTAAAACAGTTTCTAGGTCCAAATTCTT
>JAYMSY010000399.1:0-12323 GCA_036897685.1 Monsonia emarginata | reverse complement strand
CTATCTACGACTAAAAGTTCAACAGGAATAAGCACATACTAACAGAAGCGTGTTTGTAAGCAAGAGCTATATATCCCAGACTCGAGAGAAAGAAGTGCTGGACTATTTTTTTTCGTAAACAATATATTTATGCATTAACCAAATAAATTATTTCAATGCACTGTCTTGGAAAAGTACTATGGGAAAACAAATAAGTTGATGCAGACTACAAGAACCAAATCTTCTCGTGAATTGCCTAATAGTCATAGTTGTCAAGGGAGAAAGGAGCACAAAAGCATAAATAGGCTCTTAGGATTTCAGGTACGCCTTGAAACACCTATGCTAATGGCTATGCCAGATAATGTGATTAGGAAGATGTTGACGCACAAAACTTCCTTGCTCACCCCTATTGACATCGGAATCAAGTTACCAAACAAATAATCTATATTGTGAGAGATGACATACCTCTGAAAATGAATACTTTGTTTCTTTTTTGCCTGCAATGCTTCAGCGAGTTCAAGTTCTAAAGCCAGTACTCTCTCTAATGCATTGCCACTTCCCGAAAAGTTATTAAATAGGGGGAATTTGCCTCCCAGTTCTTCATTTACCTGAGAAAGAAGCATATATAAGATACAGACAAACAACACCAAGAAATGAGAAGGAATGAAGATAGCAAGGGACACAAGTTTTGTTCACCTTATGTAACTGAGTTAATTCATGTTCTAAGCCTGGGAATTTGGGGTGGAAATGATCATCATTTTGCAAAAGATGTGAGTTCTCACTTTTCATTCTTTCTAACTGCAAGCAAAAGACATACATTTAGATAAGATTTCCATCAGAGCAATATTAAGGCAGGACCTAAAGCATGCAAATAAAATGAGAAAAATTATCTGTATCTTCTCTTCATTCCAGTAATATATGGCATCGTAAGTGATGATTAAACTGCTTCTCACACGCATTCACATTGCATGGTATACATACCTCTGTATTTAAATGGTCCATGGTAGACTTCAAAGTTTGGGCTCTAAACTGATCGTTGATGAGCGTTAACTGCTTTGTGCCACTTTCTGGATCAACGAGTGCATGACTAGAAATTCCATTCACGCCATTACGAACAATAGCATCCTGATAAGGGATTGTGAATATAATTTGTTAGAGAGCACCTTCCCAATCAGTTCATTGAAAAGTATACGAGACGAAGGAAACAACGAAGTAACCTCATGCTTAATATAAACCAATTTTTCCTGCCCAGGGTCAAACGACCGACGCTGGACTTATCACAGTATACTAGGCTACTTAATAAAAGTTCATCAGCTGCCATAAAACTTGATATTATTTATCACATGCACTAATGACAATGCTAATTAAAAGATACAAGATTCATGAGAGATGATAGATAAACACTCATTTATGATAGCACGTTGCTTTTATTTGATTATTGCACTCACCAAAAGAATTGGTTTTGAACAAAATCATCAAAATAAGTCAAAAGCCTTGTGATATTTACTGTGGGGGGCCAATTGTTGCAGTTAGAGAAGGATAAACTATCGTGCTATTGGCTGATGAATGATTATTCAAAGTAGGAATTTTTTTTTGAAAAAAATTCAAAATAGGAATTAAAATCTATAAATAAAAGTTTACATGTTCAAGAAGTCATACTTACGTTTTTTTTATGTTATGATTTATTTTCCTATCAAATATATCTGAGCTATGATAGATTTTCAGATTCTGTGAACTCAACTACCACTACTTCAACTACCAATTCTGATCTCAGGGACAGTAGTATCACAGTTAATTAATAAAAACAGCCAACATTAAGAAATTACTGATGGGGCAAAGGAAATCAATATGGAAAACTAAAACTCCGACAAAAGTTGCTAATCACCTGTGGTAGTTGCATGTTCACAAGTGCACTTGAATCTACTCCAGTGGGATTCAAGTGCGAATTTTCTGCTTCACATGCACCATTCACAACAGGACGGCTCCCAGGACTGTCTCTACTTAATACTTGATTCCCCACTGCCCCTGATATTGATTCTCCACATTGAGCTTTTTCTAGAATTAGCTCCTTGGACGCCCATCCTTCTCTTAATTGTTCATCACTTTTTTCACGCTGAATAATCATGGTGCTCTGGGAACTCTTGAGCAGCTCTTTTGTCTGGTTCAGCTCATCCGCAATTTTAGACTTCTCCTCATTGCACTCTTGCAACAAAATTTCAAGCTTTTGCTTTTCTTCCTTACAGCATTCAAGACTTATTAATGAGCATTCCAACTCAGCTTTCATCAAGTCATTAGCCTTCACCTTTTCACGTTTGTCATATAGCACTGATTGCAGCTCCGCTTCCAATTCCAAAATCTGCATGCCCAGCTCCTCATTTTTCTTCAAATGTGACGCTTCAGACTTCTTCCTATTCTCAACTTCGCCAACTGCATCTTGTAATTTCCACAACATTTCATCGCTGTGCTTTTTGGAGATCATAAGCTGGTGTCTCAGTTCTTGCAGCTTGGTTTCATACTGTTCTTTGATGAAAGCAATCCTCAAAGACTCCTGCACTGCCACAGATGGTCCATCGGGTTCTCTTTTTTCGCGAGCCTGAAGACATTCAGCATCAGCCTTGTCTTTAAGTTCCTTGAGATGAATTGATAAGTTTTTGAATTCTTCTGTCTTCAAAGTTTGTTCAGATAGCCTGCGCGTGAGCTCATTAATCTGGTTCCGCAGCATCACAAGTTCTTCATTATATCTCTCCGCCACGTTCATCTGAGAATTATTTTCATCCAACTTTGCTTCGAGTACCAGAACTTTGATTTCCAGCTCTTCATTGGAAAGGATCAGCTTATCAATCTCCTCTTCTAAGCTTACAACAATGCGCTCGAGTTCTTCAACCTCCAGTGCATGCTGATTTTTATCCTCCGCAATCCTAACCTCCAACGCTGTGGCCCTATTCTTGTATTCCTCAAGCTCAGCTGATAGGTGACTACTAGAATCAAGAAGCACTCTATTGTGAGAGATGTTGGCTTTTAACTCAGATCTTACAGAATCGAGACTTCTTGTCAATCTTGCGTTTTCTTCAATGTATTGCGCTTCACCAGCTAGACAACCATTAAGTAGGGCCTCTAATTCAAGACATTTCTCGTGAAGCTCTGCAATGTGCCTATCCGAGGAATGAAGTTGCTGAACAAGCTCCTCCATCTGAGCCTTATACTGACTTCTGGTGAAAGCAAGTGTAGTATCTGCTGCTATTGAATATTCATACATTTCAGACAACTGAATTTCTAAACTATTAGCAGAAGCACATTCTCTGTTAACATTCTTAAGAGACTCTTCATATTGCAACAAAAGATGGCAGGCTTGAGATTTCTCTGATTCCAGTTCTGTCACGTGCTGCTTGAGAACGGCTAATTCAGTTTTCTGCTGATCAAGATGCAACAACAGGCAATCCTTCTCATTAAGTTGAGAATTAAGATCAGCCACCAAACTTTCTAGTTTATCCCTCAAGCTTCTCTCGGCACACAATTCATCATGCAGAGACTGCAAGCTTCCCTTAAGATCATTAAGCTCCAATACAAGATTGGCAGATTCATCAGATTTGTTCTGCAGAGCTGTCATTAAAACTCTGTTTTTCTCAGAAAATTCTGCTATGGTTAACTCACTCCTTTCAAGTTCCTGGCTTATAGTCTGCAATGCCAGGATTTCCTGTGCAAGATCTCCATTTCTAGAACTAAGTTGTTGCAGCTCAACTTCGACACCATCCAGACCAGATAAAAGTTCTATGTGCTGCTGCAGGTATTTTTCTTTGGTTTCTGTGCTTGCATTGACTTTGTCAACAACAGCCCCGAGTTTTAACTGAAGGTTCTGCACAAGGGAGCCAGATATGTCTAGTTTATCCACCACATCCCGAATATCATTTTTGAAATTCTCTTTAATGACCAAAACATCTGACTCTGTGGTGCTCAACGACTCTCGAGCCAAATTTCTCTCTTTAATGAGGTCTTCCTTCTCTCCTACAACTTGAAGGATCTTTTCACATGTCTTCTGCTGGATCTCTTCCAATCGCAACACCATAGTTGTTAAGTCTTTGGAATCCAAATCTAGGTCAGAGTTACTCCAGAGAGACAGTTCACCTAGATCTTTGCCATATGATTCTAAAAGGCTCCACAATTTATCTTGCAGAAAGATGACAATATTCTGCAAATTCTTCTTCACAGAAGCTAACTCCTCGAATTCAGATTTAATAGATTTCAGTTCTCCCTGCAAAGTAGAAACTTCATTACGAAGATTGCCATTTTCAAGGATTCCTTTTTCCAATAGATCTGCCAACTCCATTTTTTCTGCAAGGCAGGCCTCATATCTTTTCCCATAACTTCCATTCTCTGCCATTAGGGCTTCCCAATCAGTAGCTTTTTGAGTAAGAAGACGATTTTCACTGGTAAGATCTTGCAAATTTGCTTCCAACATTTGTTCCCTCAGAGCTAGTTTGTCAAATTCAGATTTGAAGGATTTCAATTCCGCCTGCAAAGTAGAAACTTCATTTTGAAGATTTCTATTTTCAAGTGTTTCATTTTCCAGTAAGGACGACAAATCTGTTTTTTCTCTAATGCATGCCTCATATTTGCTCTCGTAACTTTTGTATTCTGTCATTTGAGCTTCCCAGTCAGTAACCTTCTGAGCAAGAAGTTGATTTTCACAGGTAAGATCTTGTAAATTTGCTTCCAAGACTTGGTTGCGCAAAGTTAACTCATCAAATTCAGACTTGACAGATTTCAATGCATCCTGCAAAGAAGAAACTTCATTTTGAAGAGCCCCACTTTCAGTAGTTTCCTTCCTCAATAAGTTTGCCAACTCGTCTTTCTCCACAGTGCAAGCTTCATATCTACTCTCGTAACTTCTGTATTCTGTCATTAGGACTTCCATTTCAGTTAGTTTTTCATTAAGGAGTCGATTTTCAGACGTAACATCGTGTAAATTTGCCTCCAGCAACTGCTTCTGCAAAGCCATGTCATTGCACACAGCAATGCAAGAGGCCCTGTACTCATTTAGAGAGTGAATATCATCGTTCGCCATCTGCAGCTTTTGTGACAGTGATTCGTTGTACTTAGCTGAAAGCTCCAGCTGATGTGTAACTTCATCCAATTTTTCTTGCAAAAGTATAATGTTGGCACTTGCTTCTAGCAAAGATACCTGTAGAGTCTTTGAAAACACATCCAGGAACACATTCGCTACATGCATTTCACAGACTTCTTCCTCAACCTTTTGATAGAGCTCTTCCTGCAAGTGGAGAGATTTTTTCAAGTCCTCTAAAAGCATGTCTCCACCCAAGTGTTGCCTCCTCACTCCTTCATGTCGGTTCTGAAGTTCCAGGAGTCTGGAAGTACCAAATTCCTTCAAATGCAATGTTTGGTTTAGCACAGTTTCTGAGTGCACTTGAGAACCAAGCTCCGACGGATCTGCAAGAGATTGCCTGATGAGGTTTTCATTGCTCTCAAACATAGATAAAACCTGGAAAGAAAGCACCTCAAGGTCCTTCTGTAAATGATCGACGGCAATAGAGTAATTCAGTCGTGCCCTTTTCAGTGCTGCTTCAGCAGTAATAGCCCTTTTCTCAAACTCCTTGTTAAGATAGTCCAGTTCACATTTGTCTTCAGCAAACTTTAACATTTGTTCATTCATATCCTGGCGCATTGCTTCCATCTCGCCCTTGGTGGATGAAAGAGTGTACAAACAAGTGGAATGCTCTTTTCTCAGATTCTGCAACTCACCCAGCATTTGCCTCTGATTCTCCTCAAGCTCCTGAATGAGGGCCTCGTAGTAGCACTCCATCTGGTTCATTTTACTCACAAGGCTTTCCCGTTCAGCTTTTGACTCATCTAACTCCCTTAGAAGCTCATACATTTTGCCTTTCATTGAATTGGAGCCATCAACAGGATCGGGTTCATCTGATACCAATCCTGGTATGCTGAGACAATGAAGCGCACCTTCTGGCGGCAATAACTCTGCATCAAACCCGTTTGTGGATACAAGTTGTTCTCCTTCGTGTACAATCATTGGTCCCACCACCTCGGGGATTGTTTTCTCAGAAGGTACTGAGGTGAGTGTTGGCATCTCCCGCCCAGATACTTTTTTGAGATCCTCAACAATGCCAAGCAAAGCCCCCAAGTCCGACTTAAGGAACATTACATCCCCTTCATGGAACCCTCCAAATGATGCTTTATTTTGAAGCTCTTTTATCTTATCCTCCATAAACAAAAGCCATTTAAGCCATTTAAGGGGTAAATCCCGAAATAAGCAACCTTGCTCTGCCTCAAAAGCTTCTCTGCTGGAACATGGAGGGTTTTTAAAACTTTTTTGCTGCACAAGATCATCTTTAAGCTTCAAACACTGCAATTTCAGAGAAGAAACTTCCTTCGCCAGCTCTTCTCCTGAGATAATCTCAGTAGCAAGTTGCTGAGAAAAAATTCTCGTTTCGGCACCTATCTCATCAGCCTGATTCCGTAAAGTGTCTACCTCCTGCTTCAGTTCAAGAATAGATGACTCTGCTGCTTCCAGGCTTCCTCTAAGTCTTCCATTCTCTTCATACACACTTGCCAAGTCATTATCCACAGAATAATCAGAACCAGAGCCATGAACCCAATCATTGGTGCCTTGTCCTGAAAGACGACCAGATGGGTCAACTTTATCTGGTTGAGGACTATGAGTGAGGGAGAGTCCACCTAAATCACCAGAGGCTGTACTCTTGATACTGTCAATTTCATTAGTGCTGGATGTATCATGCTTCTCAGCATATAAACTTCCTGACGTATTGGAAGAACCATCAAATCCAAGAGCTGATTCTGCATACTCGTCATTCATCCCCACCTGGTGTAGTGGAGGTAGCTGTTTAGATTCTGTTTTGAATCTAACCCTTGAATGGACCTGTGCTCGCTGGAAAAAGAAGATAATTAGGAACCATTTTGCAATTAAATGAAAAGTATGAGCAGCAGCAACACTGCTAATCATATAACTTTGACAACATTCTGACTCTGAAACAACTAAGGTCTATGCTAACTCTATTTATACATTTACTACAGAAAAAGTATGGAGATATTCCCATATTATGGAACCACATTGCACTCTCCCAGCCTGCTCTATTAGCAGCTCATATATGGTTCGCACATTGTGTATAGAGTTATACGTGTTCATAACCTAACGCTTGGTAAGATCCAGGATAAGTTATCATGCACAAAAAGGTCAAATCCAGCCCGGAGAACAGTTCAGGAGGAACTAGAAACCTTCTGCAGGTCTATTTTTTAGTGAGTGGGAGGACCTAAGCCATTTTCTCATGTATTAACAGGAACTCATAACATACCATTCTCTAAGAACATCTTCCTCAATCGGGAAAAATACTAATAATATTCTGGTCAACAAATGACAGGGTCTGGAGTGAACTCAAGGCGTCTTCAGCAACCCATATTTCATTTTCCTAGATTTCCCCACTATATATTAGAACTTCAAGCAAATTTAAGTGAAACACATAATGAAGAGACAGAACTGAGCAACCACTTGGCAAAAAGCGCCATTTTTACAGTGTTGAAAGGAAGTTAATTCAATGCTGAGATTAGGAAACTAGTAGATAGACTACCTTCACATAACAATAAGAGGCCTATTTTATTAGCAGATGTTGAGTCACTCTAGTCCTGAATGAAGCACTTTTATCTTAGTTCCCATTCTATTTTAATTAATTTACAACATAGAAGAAATACTCAATCACTATGTTTCATAACAAAGTTAACCTCTGCTGTGTGGAAAATGGAGAAGTGAGGATATCCTAGCTTAACCAACAGCAATAACACACGCACACAAATATATAAACAACCAAGCAAAATAAATATTGCAGTAAATAAATCAAAAGGTAATAACCGTTAGGATCACAGGGTCAATGAATTTTCAACACAAGGAAAAAAGTTCAGACTGTGACAAGTGCAAACAAAAAACACAATACCCAATTGCAATTGTGAAGTGGAAAAGAGAAACTATATTACCAAGTTTAGAATACCCATTAAACAAAAGGAACAAAATAAATACTATATCTTACCATCTGTTCATTGACAGTGCCTTCAGAAGATGACCCTTTGCCACTAGCACATTCATCTTGACTGACTTGGCTAGAAGTTGTTTGTATCCCCCCTTCTCTGAGTTCCCTCTGCTGCTCAAACTCTCTGAAATTAATTATAACCAACTAAATATGAGATTTAGCTGTAGTTCAATTTGAAGAAAGCATGAATTTTACATGTTTTGGTGTGGTACCTGAAACCAGTCTTAGAAGTCAGAAGCTGCACTGTGACCTGGCATTGAATTACATATCCAGCAAAATTATTCAGGAATCACATGACAAGTCTTTATATTACCTAAAATCACTTGACAAGACGCACACAATATCATATCTGGTATTAAAGCAAGCTAGTCACAGCCCTAGGCCACACAGCTACATGACACTACAGCCCGTGGATAACCAAAATCTATGCTTTTGTAGAAATCCTTACATGTAATGTTGTCCCCGTGTCACATCCTTGGAGAACTAATGCAACAGAAGAAGGTTTCAAAGCATCAGCATAATCCGCAAGGTTTATAATGGCCTCCCCAAGAAGGCTAGAACGTGAAGAACCCTGTTAGACATGAAATTCAGCAAGCATGCTCAATCTCAGATAAGAGAATATCGTGGCTAGAACAGCCACTTTAATGGTGATAGGGCATTATAAATAAAACAGACAGGTAAATGTAATTCTGAGAATTTAATCATAGCTTACATTATTCCAAGGATTAGATTTGAAATGAGATGAAATGATTGAAAATGAAATTACCATGGCCACAACAAGTTTATAGAGCTTTTCATCATAATGTTTGGTTTTGGTGTCCAGTAGAAGTCTTGTAGTTTCGTAGATTGGATCTGCCCACTTGCAGGTCCCATTCCTCACATTTGCTTTGTTTGTCTTTGCTGTTGCTTTTCCAGAATCAGCAGGTATGAGAGATATAAACAGCTTATCCCATCCGGATTGTGGAATCTGAATATTGCAAGGAGAAATGAACATTAACCGCACACTTTTTTGTAACAATTCTGATTGGAGATATCATCTATGTACATTTTCCTTTAATCTCTGTCTTGTGTTTTTCACAGCTTGAAGTCATTTCTTGAGCACTAAAAGTCAAAAGTGGGGCTAGACAATTTTGAAACAACTACATTTATTATCATACAAATGCAGACGAAGGAAGTATTGGGAGAGACTTCAGAGAAGAAAGGCGAGAAGAAAACTGTTCTCCCAACAACTTCTGGTTCATTTATCTACTGTTCTTTTTTTCTTAAAGAAACTTACATGTGTAGCATGAAACTGCAGTCGGAAAACCACTTTCACTTTTGTTTTCTCAACCCTCCACTTTGTAACCCTCGACATTGTTGGATGGTCAATCTATTGCTCTATGCATAACATCAAGGCTTCACTTTCATTCCCATGCTTGATTCATTCCAAATCAAGTTTTGACCTAAGACAATTCCAGAACAAACAAATCAGAATTGAATTTAACACATTAATTGGACATTCATCTGAAAGAGATAGACAAATCTCCTTAAGGACAAACACCGGAACAAGAAAACTAAGATTTGGAAAATGTGCTGAATATTACGCACTGTTATTCTTCAGAAAACCTATGAGAGGAAGGAATAGTTTATCATAGCTAGAACATAACCTGCTCCTTTGCTCCCAAAGGGTTTAAAGCACAACACGATATCCTATCCTAATATCATCTTTTCTTTTCATAAGGACAGTTAATATCAAACAAGAGAATGTATAACTCGTGGTCTGAAAAGCAATGAATCATGACGTGCAGGGCTAGTGATGCAGAAAACCAAACATGTCCATCAACTGAAATGAGCAGAAATCTCAAGAAGCATTCATATAGAGCATGTTTAGTGTGTTCATGTGTCTTCTCTGGTACTGGTAGTTTTCCTTTTTGTTAGTGTAGCTATGTATTCAGATTCCATATGTTCATGGGAACAAATAAAAAAAATGGAAATTAATTGCATTAGAGATAACTGCTATCAACTATCAAGTCCAAATAGTAACTTAATATGAGACAGCAATAAAGCTGCACACAGAACAAAACTTATAGACCGGCAACACCTTCATTTTTATGCTGCAGCACATCTCAAAACCAAAATACCAAGAAAGGTAAACAGAACTCAAATGGACTACAAATGTAAAACAAGGAAATGGAAAGAAACAAAAAGGAGAGGGGAAGTATATATTTCTTTTGCTACAATACAATTTGGGTTAGGGAAAAGCAAGACTGCAGTCCAATTACAAAGATGATCAGAGGAATATTGTCTGAGATACTAAAACCTTGAACTGATACTGGTCACTGGTCAGTTTACTTCATACAATCCATGAAGTATCCTACATCAAAATCATGATCAGAGTATAAGGCATTTTTCTCCATACACAGCAATCGATCATATCATATCTCAGTTTACTCAATCCACAAATTTAAACCAATTATATTTGCAGCCCAATAAGTGTCTAAACGAGTAGGATTTTCCCAAGGTCTAAGAGGTATGTCAAGGTCAAAACTATAATGATTATGCTTCAGAACTAACAGCAGTGCAAAGTACACAATTTTATCTGCCTTGTAGCACAGGTACTCAAACATTGGCTCTAGGCCTTTTTTTCTGCCCCTTCTTACCCCATCCCCCCCTATATGGGGGCCCTTCCTTGAACCCTAAACATCTTTAACCTAACCTAGCCTCCTCCATCAAATGGGACCAACAAGGGTTAGTGCAAGAGTATTCACCTGTTGTCCATCTACTATGCCTTTCGGCTTGATTTTAGGCCTAGACTCCCCCTCCGTAACAAACTGACAAACCTTCAGACGGAACCCTTGGGCATTCAGGGCATCAGATTCTCACCTATGTCTGCATTGCATTACTCAGGCTGTGATTCTCGCTTCCGCTTCTTCCAACACTGCTAGCATGCTAGCACGAGCACTTCCTCATAAGTCACTCTCCTACCGATGCATTTTTACATCCCACGACTCCGGCAGATTGCTTAGCCCCGTTCATCTTCGGCACAAGAGTGCTCAATCTATGAGTTATCACTCACTCTTTCAAGGGTAGCTGCTTCTAGGCAAACCTCCTTAGGTAAGTTGTCGAAACTAGGAATGTATGCGGAGTTCCCATGCAGTTAGGTTGTTTTTGCATAGGGTTTAAAACATGGGTTTTAGACATGAGATCCGCCTAACTCAAATGCTCATGAATCAAAATCAGCATCGATAAATGCTTAGGGGTAAGTAGATTAAAATCACAACACTTGAGACTCGTTCCCAAATAATCATTCGGTGGTGGATTTGGAGTGTTTTTATCCCTCAGACCTCTTTGAATTCACTCAGGTGGTACATGGATGGAAAGATGAAGAAGAATAGATACCACAAAACCAAGAGGTTGTTAAATCCACAAAGCCATATCAGCCTAATCGTGTTTGGCCTAATTTTCTGCATTATTTTAGTTAAAGAGAATATTTGAAGAAAAATATCAGGAGTCAGGTAGAGGAGAATTCATTTCATTGCTGAACCTCCAATTTTTTACTCATTCTCAATTATAGCACCTACTTTATTGGGACTAGCCCCAATGAGACTCAAATTAACAATTTGCACACACTAATTGTAGGTTTGATAACATATCTAGGATGAGCAATTTAAATGTATTCATATTAACAACTTTATCCATAAATTGTGGAAATATAAAATGGGTGCATTCAAATGCACCATAATACAATAAGTTTCTACACTAATCAGTAATCACAAACTAAGCTGCTTGTTCCCTGAAAAGAGAAATATGAACTGAAAATCCAAATCCCTTGCCTCAAGTTCACAAATCCAGATACAGCCCATAAGGACATGCAGAGCATTCAACAAATTTAGGAAAAGGTAAGCAGAAATACGTACTTGTAATGGAAAAGAGACAAGAACTCAAAGCAGATTGAAACAACTCCATTAAAAGAACCAAAACTCAACCAGAATCAAGAATCAGAGTTTCAATAGATACCCATTGACCCAAATGTAAACCCCATGATGCAAATATACACAGCTCAGATCTTCAATTTATACCATCAAAACACCAAAACTATCATACTTGACTCCCAGAGACCAAACACACTCCCACAATGTGTTCTAATTGTAAGGTTTAACTTTATGAACATACAGAAACCAGTGCGCACAAGAAGAATCAAAAGGAAAGTAGTTCCATAAATTTGCAAACTTTAGAACCAATCTGGAAGCAAAAACCAAGCAAACTATAGCACATACCTCATTCAGAACCAGACCC
>JAYMSY010000398.1:0-12333 GCA_036897685.1 Monsonia emarginata | reverse complement strand
TGTCCGAGGATGTAGGCAATTTGGCCGAACCTCGTTAAATATTGGTGTTCTCTCTTTTCTTTAATTGTTTTTAGTAGCTTTGAATTTTGATTGTGTGCGCTTCCGCACAACAATGGGTACTCTGGATGATCAGATTAGTTGCCTTTAACACGCAAATCCACTCGCGCTAAAGGCCCAAAAGAAAAACAAAAGGAAGATAAGTAACGAAGTACAAAACCGCAAGAGAGATGAGTTCTTTGCTCACACCAATCACACAAGCCACAACAAAAACATATGACCATCTCCAAAGGGGCAACACCAAAAGATGCTGCCAAGCAATTTTTGTTGGCCCCATTGTGGGAGTCATGACCCCAAAAGCACGTGGATTCAGGATTTTTAAAATGGGAGTTAATAAAATTTTACTAAAAATGATGCGTAAAATAAAACTATGGTAAATGAACAATTTGCCACTTATAAGCTTTTGTATATAAAAAATGGTCCAAATATTGGTGTTGCTAGTCTACAAGAAAATACTCCTCTATATAATTGATTAAGATGCCATTCAATATTTTTTTATGGCATGCGTTAAACAAATGGAGGTAACTCTTTCCAATATAATCACACGTGGGCTACAAAACCGGGGACAACCTTCTTTGTGGACTAATTAGTACAAGGAAGTCTACAAACTTTACCCCCAAAAAATTAACCTAGTGTATTCTTTGATACTTAAACTCATTACCAACTAGTTACAAGTTCAAATTCCATCCACTAAAGTATGGATTATGACGAGAATGTAAATAATTTAATACTTGATATATAATATTATTTCTAAATTTGTTTTTTCCCACAATGTTATACACAAAACACTATTTCAACTCTTGAAATATTTAGGAAAGATGGCCTAATTCTATGAAAACATACAAATTGATAAAATGTTTCCTAGTCTTTTTTTTTATGGGGTATGTTTCCTTGTCTTAAGAAGCTAGTTTCGTTGGTAATTCATAAAAATCCTTTCAACCCACTAAATCTATATTATCAATAAACTTTTCAAGTCAAAATTCAATACCATCCCAACCATGTCAATATGTTATGCCTACTCATTATCATAATTCACTAAAAACATAAAACTACTCATACCGATTAAACCTATGTTTCCGCGATACCATAAAGATATTTGTGAGAGAAATCAAAATATATCTATTAATGAAGTTTGAACCATAAACGTACAATCAATCATGTTTCATGCACTTAAATTTAGTTTCAAGTGCATTAAGAATAAACCATTCATCTTGTTGACTAAAAGATAAAACAGATCATACCAATTAAAAACGATAATCAAAATAGAAAAAAAGTTTACTTTATGAGCAAAGGAAGTTAGGAAGAAATGAATATGTATGGAAGTAATATATTGTATTCCGATGCTAAAAATAGATGAAAGAAAAAGAATGAGGAGTTGACCAAGGAGTGAATTGTTTGACATTCTAATTTAATTTTCATTATTTCAAAAGAAAACAATTAATTTGTATTGTCATTTAAACGATAATTGTGATTTTTTTTATAGAAGTTCAGTGAGACTTAAAACTACGACCAAGAGGTTTTGAGTTGAATACCTTGACTACTAATCTAAAGCTGGAACCCAATGATAATTGTGACTGGCTCTTTGATAATTAGTAAATTTGAATTGGTTATTCAATGGATCATTACAATAAACATGTGTTAGTTTTTCTCTCTCATAAACTTAATGAAGCCCAAAGGCCTCACCCAATTGGGGTGTGAAAAGAATTCTAGTTTGAAAACAAAAAAATTCAAAGCCCATCAAAATTGGGTGTCAAAGAGGTGTTTGTACAAAAATAACTTAATGACTTGTTTGGATGCCTTCATTTCATTTTAATGATAAATTTAGTTCAAATACGTTGTTTGACAATTCAAAGAATTAGGATTTGGCACAAATCCAACGGTGAATTTGAGAAGAACAAATTTCAAAATATTAAATAATAAGTTAATCCTATGTAATTTCAATTTTATAAAACTCATTTATTTTATGTTCAAACACTTCTTTCTTTTTATTTTTTGCAGCTTGAATAATTCTCTCTTTTTCTTGAATTTGAAATACAAACACTGAATTTAGATTTAAAATTATAAATTTCAAAAGAAATTATAGTATCAAAACACAACGTAAAAGTCTATTAAAATTGGGGTGTCAAATGATGTTACCAAAAAGAAATTTCACAAAAATATATGATAATTTTTTTTTCCACTTGTCGATAATGAGGTGTCAATTTACACCCCTTTGTCCTTAATAGCTCTACCCCTGTTCGACGAGCTGAAATTGAGGGCAAAGACAAATAGATAACAAAATTTGAACAAAGACTCTCTACTCTCTACGGTGGTTGACAACACCCATATGTTGCCAATAGAGACTGACAGCTTGATTTAATAGTACATTGGAGACCTAAAACTCAAATATCACATGTTCAAATTAAATTATCAACCTAAGTCATAGTAGTATTATTAGAATCAATCAATGAATGACATTTCCCAACTTTAATTGTCTATTCACGTTTGAATCATGTCTTAAAATCAGACTTGTAAACAAACTAAGAATATCTCCGATGTAGTTGCGGGTTTCATTTGCTGTCCCCCAAAAGTGGGGACAAAAAATAAAAGAAAGAGAATTGTTGTCTCTCGTGGACAATAGATCATCATATGAGTATTTTACATTAAACTTAAACATAAAAAAAATCAAATCGCTGACCTGACACTAAAACTAACTGTCCTAAGTTTTACTGGATGCCGCAACCCACAAAAAAATGGTCTAATGGAATGAATGAGGTGCTGCCCTCTATAAAATTAAAAAAAAATTATGTAGTAATTTTTATTTGACTTTTTTTAATGATCAATTACAGTACAATAAAGAAACGCAATTGTTTGATAACAACAAGGAATGAACCCAAGTAAAACGTACACAGACTTCAAGGCCAAATTCGTAAAAAAACAATATCTCAACGACTACTGAGAAAGTCAACAACAAACTACCAACCTATTAACAAACAGATCATCGAAATCAACCAACCAGAGATCGACACGTTACGGAACACACCACCGAATCCTTGTTCCTCAGCGTGCTGGATCACTCCTCACTCTCCTCTCCTCCTTGTCCGTCCTTTTTTTCTCTACTTCGATTTCGGATTAGACTTTCCAGAACCTCAAAGCTTCCGAGTTCTGACTCTCTGTCTCAGCTGACCTAACTCACTCCCCCCTCGCCTCGCCTCGCCGCCGGCTCGATTTCCGATGCCGGCGTGGTCCGCTGCTTGATCGAGTTTCCGAACCCAGCCGAAGGCCACGCGTGCGATTATTCGGAGCACCTGATCACGACAGCGACATTTCTAGGGTTTCCGCCCCGAGCTCCCACCATGAAGGTTCGGTCTCTATTCAGCACTCATCTTCTCGAATTCTATGCTCCGTATCTTCGCACAATTTTAGTTTTGAATTTTAACATGTTTGTGTGCTTTGTAGATGTTAATTCGATTGAATTATCAGAAATTAGTTTGTTCTTATTTGGGGTTTTAATTCGTAATTCCTCTATACGAGTATCTGTTTGGTCGGAGAGAAAAAAAAACTAGAAAATATGAGTGTAAAATTTACAGTGATCAAGTCGTGTAAGCAGAAGTACTGCTATTTGTCACAGTTCAGCTAAGTTTTTATTTGGGAACCAAACAGAAAATTTTGTTTCGTTGTTGATTTGGAGCACCTGGGAATTTAATTTACTGAAATTTGCTGAGATTTTTTAGTATTATGAAAATAAGTGTATATTTCTGATTTCATATTTTTCATGGAAAAGACAATCATGAATAGATAATTCAGATATGTTATGATTGCTGTTGAGTAAAAGAAAGCAAAACTGAGTGGGTTATGAAAAGCAAGTGGATTATAGATATTTTGAGAAGGGGACTGAGTGAGCTTGAATAGGTATGAACTATGTAAGGTTTTGTACTTCAGATAATCTGGTTGTGGTTTGATAGGTAGGAGTTTATGGGTAGATTATGTCTGTTGGTTGTTTCGGTGCAAAGTTGGTGTATTTTCGCCTGGGTTTTTTGTCGGGTGCTGTTTACGTTAGACCATATTTCTGTTCTCTTGCACCTAGGGATTCTGAGAGGCACAGTTTGACTGTGAGAGACCAATCATGCCATGAGGCAGTGCCCATATCGAATTAGGACTATATTGGTGCTTTGGTCTTAACTTCACCAAACTTATTACAAGTAATTAACTGGATTGTTAATCAAGCATATGAATCCTGACTTGCAGAGTACAGTTATTACTTGTTGGGTTCATAGGCTATATGTGAAAGACTGGAACTATGCCATAAACCTCTGGAATGTATGGAATGTAGAAGTGTGTTGCTTTTGTGAAGTATATCGGCCATGTTTTTACTCTATGTTACTTCTAGTGTCTAATTCTTTTATTAGCTAGGCCTTCTTAAAACATCACCATTTACCTGATTTAACTCTTAATTCAGGTTTGAGAAACCAGCAACATGTGGCGCAATTGCAAGTTCATGGTCAATTTCAGTTTCAAGAGTATACATCTCACCTTCAGTTAGAAGTGAATAGATAATGGCACCCTGTGATGAAATGAACTCGTGTGTTTCTAATCCGACTTCTCCAGCTAAAATGGTTAAGTGTGATGAAGGTGTTGTGAGTGAAGTTGCATCTGAGAAATTGCAGAAGGGGCAAAACCCTGGTGTCAAAATAGAAGGATTAGAATTAAGCAAGCCGTCTATCATTCGTCAGAAGTCATCACAAGGGCCTGATAATGGAGACGTTGCATCGAAATCAGATAAAGGACGCATTGTTTCTGTCAATCCTGAAAAGGTGTCTCAAACCTCAAGCACCGGTGTCCTTGCTTTAGTACCTACTCAAGAAGCAAGGACACCCCCTATGATGCCGAAGAAGGCATCACAAACACCTGATAGCAGTGTTCATACCCCGCAATCTGGTCATGAAGCTGGTTGCATGCTCTCTGTAGTACGTGCATTAGATGATGGATATAACTGGAGGAAGTATGGGCAGAAAAATGTCAAAGGAAATGAATACATACGTAGCTATTATAAATGTACGTATGCAAACTGCCTGGTCAAAAAGCAAATTGAACGCGCTCTTGATGGGCAGATTACAGATACAGTTTACTTTGGTGAGCATGAGCATCCTAAACCTCAAGCTAACCTTCCTTTAGCTGTTGGCTTTGTTGTGTCCATTGTTGAAGATAGATCAGCTGAGCCATCTGCAACCAGTGCGAACGGTAAGGAAGTACAATCTTTGTTAATTCGAATCCTTTTTGCAACCATTTTGTTGATGAAATAAATACTTAATATTTGTCTTACCTCATGTTCAAGACAAACTATGTAATGTGGACGTCAAGAATCTTAAGAAGATGGATTACCCAGCTGTTGCAACGAGTGATGATGTTAAAAGTACACTTTTGCAATCAAATAGGAGAAGGGATGAGGTTGACAATAATGATGTTCCCGACTCAAAACGGCAGTATGTTGAATATTTAGCTGTTTGAGATTTTCTCAATTAATCTTACTTATTTAAGGTTATGTTCGTTTGACTTTTGGACAATCTTGAACAGGAAGAAAGACAATCATGGTGCACTTTCTATGGATAAGTCAACCGCTGATCAACGTGTTGTTGTTAAGACTGTGAGTGAGGTTGATATTGTGAATGATGGATACCGCTGGCGTAAATATGGGCAGAAACTAGTGAAGGGGAATCCTAATCCGAGGTTTGTGTACAGTCTTAATGTCACTTTAATTGAATATTATTAGAAAAATTCTGTCCGTGGAAACATCTTTTGTTGATGGTAATAACTAATAAGGTGTTGTGCAGCAGAACTAGCTGAAGATTCCTCACCGAACTCTGTTAAGTTGTCTTTGTGGATGTATTTTGCAGGAGTTACTATAGGTGCTCAAGTCCTGGATGCCCCGTGAAGAAGCATGTTGAGAGGGCATCTCATGATCCAAAAATGGTTATTGCCACATATGAGGGACAACATGACCACGATATGCCTCCCGGAAGGGTTGTCACCCATAACACAGTAGGACAAAACAACCAGACCGGTGCCCTGGATGGAGAGACTGGCACTAAATCTGGAAAAAATGATGCAGTCTGCCTTGATATGGTTGTTTACACAAGTCCAGATCCCCATGGCACACCTCCTGGAAAGACCGTCGCTCGTGACACTGTGGGAGAAAACAACCAGACGGCTGCCCAGGCTGGTGAGTCTGGCACTAAAGCAAAAGAAAGTTCAGGTCCCGCGAGTAAGTCAGACGAGCAACGGAATGGGGAGTCAGGAAGTAAATCTGAAGTATGTGATGCTGCTGTTAGCCCAAATATGGCCGTTAAGTCCAGTTCGGGCACTGGAACGCAACCTAGTAAGGTAAAGAATACCAAGTCAGGCGTGAAACCAGAAGAAAATGACAAGGTTGGTCTTGATGCAAAGGATACTCAGGGAAAATCAACTGGGAAACTGAATGGTCAGTCAAAAATTAAATCAGAGGATGGGAATAAAGTTTGCACTGACACAACTGCGAACGCCACTCCCGGACCTGCAAATGGAGAAGCCGAAGCTGTTCAGGGTTAAACCAGCGCGGCCGCTTCCATAACCAGCAATTATTTAAAATCCCTTTGAATGATGGTGTTGACGGTTACTGACATGGTTCCGGAGCTGTGCGGCTATAAGGATTTTTCTTTTCCTGTCATTTTGCCTAATTTCTTTATCAGCCATCTCTCTCTTATGCGGCTGGAGCCAGTACTGCAGGACAGAAAATTAGGTACCAATCAGGTGTGTAAAATGATTCTAACAGTTAAATAAGATTAAAGATTATATAAGTATGGCAGTGGATTGTTGTAAAAGATATGGGTGTGGTTTTGTAGTTGGCTAATTATAATTATTGGGGAATTTATATGCTAAATAGCTGTGAACTGTGATGTTGTTACTTGTGAGTTGTGACTGAGTCATTTCATTGGTCTTTAAGGTCATCTCCAATGGGTCGTCCAGTGGCTGTAACATCCAGGCGAAGTGAGGGCAGTTAGTTTTGTCTGCCTAGTCGGCGAGTTGCATGTCAATTCAGCTTGCCGACTTTATCTCTTCCATATGGTTACTTTTAGTTCTTTTTTAAATCAAATTTAAAAGAAAAATGCAGGTGCACTTCCAAATCGGTTTTTTTTATACTTTTTTTTGCTTGGGGTTCACGTTTTGGAGAGGACAGCAACTACCTTGCTTGTTGCTTGCCTCAACGAGGTTGTCCTAACAAGGAGAGGACCTTGTTGTTGCACAGGCTTGATGAACTTTTGACATGTTCTTTGGAAAGCATTACTTTTTAGGATATTATGACTTTATAATGCCCAATTATTGGTTAAATCGACCATCCAAATGTTGGTGACATCAAAGCCATAATGTTTTCAACACATTTGAGTTATAACATTCCAAAATTTAGATAGTGAAAAAATTTGTATTCGAATCTTTTAAAGTAAATTTTTTTGTCCAACTTCAGTCACGCAACACAAATGACGTATGATTAAATGACTTAAAGATGTTAAACATTAAAGAGTGTTCATAACGAGACAGTCTAAATTGTGGCTGTCTAATACATTTTGTGGACCTCACAATCTCAGCAGCAGCTTCTCACAGTGAGTAGAGGTCAACTCTGCTGTCAATTGCAACTCGACAAGTTACATAAGAGCATGTGACGAACTAAATATTATGCTTGTTAGCTTAATATGTCCACGATAGTTAACAAACTACTCGTGGCTGCCAACCAAATTCGGCAATCTACTCTAGACACTTGTACAGACAAACTTACAACACCTTGGAGTCACAAAAAAAATTCTTTCGAAGTTTCAAATATATGAAGAGATAGGAAAGAATAGAAAAATAAAGAAATAAATAAATAAAATGTTCATGTACTAACACAGAGAAGTGTGCAAATAAGAAAATACATACTTTTTATAGTAATTTTTAGTATTTGGGTTGAGAGCTTCACTTTCTCTTTCTTTTTTGTCGCTCTGATGAATTTTCCATCTCAAATGTACCAAACAATCCACTCTTCTCCATTATCATTCGCACAGTAAGTTTACTATCTCTCTTCCTGTTTGGTTTCCGAGAAAGTACAAAAGCAGCAAATCACTACCAACTCGGGATCTCTCCCACTATCTCGCTCTTCACCTGAAATTCTTTGTTCATGTGTGGTTGGGTTCGTTTTCTTTCTTCTTCAATTTTTGTTTTTGTTTTCTCGGGAACCAAACGGGTTGGGTTTTCTCTGATTGAATGAAGAAGGGTTTGTTTTGAAGTGAGAATTGGATGTCAATTGAGCTGCTAGCTGTTTGGTTGTTGTGGGTGTTTAGGTAAAATTGGGTCACTGATTAGGGCGATGACCAAAGAACACCAGCCGGAGCCTCTTGATTTCTTCATTTGGACTGTCGAGGTAGTTCTGTTTCCGTTTGTTTTTGGATCTTTCAATTGTGTTCTGTTTATATTTTTTATTTTCAGTGAATTCTGAGATCTGATTATGATTATGCTGATGATTAATTGACTTGCTATTTAATTTCTGGATATTTTATCTCCATTTTCAAGATAATTTTTAGCATTTTTTGAATTTGTATATGCTGAATGTTCCATGCTTGGCTTGAGTTTTGTTGAAATTCACATTATCTAGTAATTTTATTTATTTGGGTCTTCCTCAATTGGAACAAATGGGAATTGAGAAGTTATCTTTTTGATGATTATGATGTGATCGGGACCAACCGGACAAATTTAAGCTATAAAAGTGAATTATTTGCATTAATCATCTCTAATTGATATGTGTGGATGGCTCATTTGGTTGATTTCCATAGAAAACTTAATAGTTTCTCTGTTGTTGATTCATGGCGGCTAAGCATGGTATGATAATCTTCTTAGTGGATACCCATAAGGTAGATGCTTTTGCTTTTGAGTAAGGAGGGGTGGGGATAGAGGTTGATGTTCAGCATGTTCATCGTGCCTTGTACTTATTGTTTTTTGTGCTCAAACAAGTGAGTCCTAAGATTATACAATGAAGGCATTTATTAGGCAATTGTTGCTGTTCAGGAAGAACCATAAGTAAACACTATTGCCATCCCAGTGCTTGGAGAGACATTCTAACTCATGGAAATGTTTCCCTCTTTGAAAGAGATGGCGTTTTGGTACAAATTCAGTAGGCAACGAGTCCTCCGTTCTCTCTGCGTTAACTTGCTTTTACTTTTGCAAATCCTGGATCAGTATTCTCCCTATCTAAGATCATGTTACACCAGACTACCCGAGGATTATATCTTTTTGGTTTCTTTCTTCAATAAAAATATTAATTGATAAGCTCTGGAAGTTGTTTCATTTTAATTAATACTTGTAGAAATAGAGGTAAGTAGTGGAAATGTGTCTGTTGGTTATGGTGTGTGGCGGCTTATGCCTTTGAAGGGAACTGAAAGTAGAGACAAAGAAGAGTATCCTAAAGGATGTTATTGTTGCATTAAGACAAGTTGTAGGCTCATCCGTAGGTGACATTCAGTTAATGAACTAACGTGGTTTGGGGTTATTAGTTGTTGATAGCTTCAAGATCGATTCAGTTATGCAAAACACTTGCTGGTGTCATCTTTAGGTCATGTGACACGGCATACATTATTGATTTTATGAATTATAGATAACAAGCTATTTTATTGTGTGCTACTGGCTGGCTTTTTTGTGGATACTCAATGGAGTATATGCTAGTGCAAACTGTATAGGATATGCTTAAGATGAAACTCCCTCTATCTCATAATGAGTGTCCTACTTTCCTAATTTGAATGTCCCAAAAAGGACTGTCCAATTTCCCTATAGGGAAGTTTATTTGCGTGAAATAACACTACTATCCTTCATAATAGTTAGTTATCACAAATTAGTAGGTTAGCACATAAGAAGATAGGAGGGCATGTAGTGAAAGCCAATGCATAATTCCCTTACCCTTGATCTTTGCTAAAGGTCAGGTAGGACACTCATTTTGGGAAGGAGGGAGTAGTTTATTTATGCACAACATTCCTTTCCTTTTGGATTGTCAATAACTGACTATTAATATCTGATTACTATTATTGGTTATAGAAACCAAATTCTTGTCGAAGGATGGAACTACTAGCAAGAAAATGCTAATATTATTTGCTGGCTACATATAAAAGATATACACAATCTTGTATGTGGCATCAACCTTGATCATATCTTTGCAATGTTCTTGTGTTGTGAACAAACATGCGTGCTTTGGGCTGTTGTGGAGACTGGAGACTAAGAAGAAGTTTGGTCGAATATCTTGCCTCATGGAAGTTATTTTTTTCGCACCAGGATGTTGGTTTATGGCTGGAAGAAATACATCTTGGTAGCTACCGCCAGATTTTTAAGGAAAATGGTGTTAATGGGGAATACTTAGAGGGCATGTCCATGTTCACCACTGAACAGATTCTTCGATTTATAAGACGATGCCACATGAAATGGGGAGACTTCATCATCCTGTGCAAGGAACTCAGGCGAATAAAAGGTCCTCTTTCTCCACCCTCTTCCTCCCTTCTTCACAAATTGTCCCTTAATTTATGAGCTGTCAAAATGTTTGATATATAATTTTCAATTATTTCTTACTCGCAGTTACTAAGAAAATTTACTACGCGAATGGTGTGATTTTGCTGGTATTTGGTTGGGTTTTCTGTAGTATATCTCCATGACAATATAAATTTTCTTGATGTGCATTTGTTGTCTTGTGATCACCAAAGATGCTTCCTCATGTAATATGTATGTTCCCAACAATGTTAAAACTATAGTGTGGTTTGGCCTTAATTTTCTCTGTCCATAACCACGAAATTGCTATATAACCTTACTTCAGGTCAAAAGGCCAAGGTCATCTATGCTGTAGTTATAATGTTCGATTAAAGGAGGGGTTGGATCTTTTATGCTACCACGTTCTTCGTTCTTAATTCATCTGTCCTTGATGAGGGTAACATTGGGTACAGTTGGTTTTCCTTGTGTACGATGCTTCTCAGCTACCAATTTCACTAATCTTGTTTGGAATCCCAGTAGAGTATTCTGAATCTTCAACTTAATTTTCGGTTTCACAAGATTGACAAGTAAAGCAAAATGCCATTGATAAAACATAATTATGAAATGCAGCTTTATATTTGTCTGGTGTCCTCGGAGATAAAGGTTTTCTGGACACACTTCAGGTGTCTCATGTTTAAGTATTAAAATGATATCGTACGAGCCAACAATCCAGTGTCACATGCATCACATATAGTTTATTTTGAGAGGTTCTCATAAATTTGGCCTCGAGTTGTTTTGACTGACACCAGATACATTTCCAGTGGCTTGCCTAAAGGGGGAGCAAAAAGTTCGGCAACCATGGTGGGCACCATCTTGCCTTTCAATAGTCTTTGTGAAGGCGGCAAAGCGTAACAGACAGTCCCGAGTTGTTTCCCTGAAGTTAGAACCTTGATGCAATATCTCTGCTCATATGTATGTATTTTCAGTTTTCTTTTTGTTTAGGGAAAGGAAAGGAAGTAGGAGAAGACTCAACTTTTGTGTTAAATCTGGGAAGGTGTTGTTCTTATAGTTCTTCCTTGGAGAACTATATTTCATGTATAAGCCTTTTATTCTTTTTTATTTTTGTATTCAATTTCTGTTGATCTTTGTAGCTGTTTATTCTGTCCCAATCTGTGGAGAGAAGAACATAAAAGATATGTGATACCAAGTAAATGATGATATTTTGGTTCATTACCACTCTTTCCAGAAATTGTAATTTTAGTTTGATGATGGACATGGTTGGGTTTCTTGGTTTCAGGTTGTTAATCACAATGGTTTTTACCATTGAAGGCTGTTAGGGGAGTATAAATGGAGAGGTAATGGGGTTGACATAGAATTTCTACTCTTCTTCCTAATGGGTTGTAAGGAGCAACAATGTCAGTTGGACAAGCGAAACAATTCTGTTGACCGCATGGTTTTTGCAACAACAAAAAAAACTATCTTCACACCCATCCGTCTGGTCGGACGGTTCTTTTTGTCCAACCAACCGAATACATGTTTATTAAAAAAATTTATAGCCGATTTATTAGGTGAAACCGACCAACTACGATCTTTACTTTACATATGAGATCTTTCTCTCCAGCGCTGACGCCCATGGTAGTAATAAACTCATTGAGCTAATATAAAAGGCTATATTTGAGAGGGCATAAGCTTTTCAATAAGCTACCTTATGACTTATTGACTCGATCAATAAACTCATTCAGCGCTCCCAGTCACGTGGCTCCTTAATCTTCTTCACCCGTCCAAGTG
>JAYMSY010000397.1:0-12337 GCA_036897685.1 Monsonia emarginata | reverse complement strand
CATCTCTGTGGAGGAGAAAGGAACTGTTGTGCCTCCGATTAACCGATTCAACTGCGAAATATATGCGGTTGCACTGTCCGATGGTGTTGTGTTGTTAAAGAGTTGCACTGGAATTGCTCTCTCGCTTTAAGGAGCGTCGTCGTTGTGCTTCGTCGCTGCAAGGCCCGCAGTCGATCCGTTCCTCCTCTCCCTGTCTCCATTTCTACTTTTTCTGGTGATCTACTAAATTGTGCTTGCGATTTTTCTTTTGTTGCTTGAAGAACAAAAAGAGTGAAACAGAGAGAAAGTCATTTTTGTTGTCTCTCTGAAATTTCGACTATGCGTGATTTGGCCCAAAAATTTGTTGGCTAGTTTTGAGGTGTTCTTTATATTCGATTCCTCAATCTGTCAATTATGTGTGCAATTAAATTATTTTTCCATTGGGTTCAAATCTTATGCGTAATTCCAGGATCGTGTAATTAAGGGTATTGGCTGACCAATATTCATGATTCAACGCTTTTAATGGTTATTACCATTTTTTGATTTTGTGTGATTGATTACTTTATTTAGCTAATAATTTTGTTGAATTTTCGATCAGTGGTTTAACCTAATTCATTTCAAAAATAGTGCTTAATGAGGACATGATACGCGTCTGCAAGATATTATGTTTAGATTGTAACAGATGGTTTGACATTATATTCTTATAATTTGGGCCCAATAAGATGGTTCATTACTGCTATATCCCAATTCACTTGAAAAATATTTGAGTAATTATCCCCCCAACACATATATGATAATATTGTTATTCTATCAAACCAAAATTATTAAACTTATTTAATAGCAATTAGACTAATGATGCACAATGACATTGGAGTTGTTAGCTCTATGTCAGGTACCTGGTTTAACATGAAAAATGGATTTTCTATGAATGTGTTTTGTTGCTGAACACTGATGCAATATATAAGTATTCTTATATTGTTTGAGGACTATGAAGCAGCAGGATCATGCTCTAACATTTTAGTGGAGCCTCATCAGTTGACAGTAGTAATTTGAATTTTATTATCTGGTTTTGTTGGCCACAACCGAACAATGACAAAGAAGTTTTAGATAGGGAATGTAATGAGAATCAAAGTGTTCAAGGGAAAAAATGGCAATGAATTTGCTGTACGATTAAATGTTTTTATATTTTAGATACCTATGATGGGCTTTGCTTAATGACTTTGTAAATGGTGGACCAAACACATAAAAGATACGTAGAAATATGTGGATGGAATTCCAGAGTCTTGATAAGAAAATATAACCTTCCAGTTGCATGAAAATTGTTTTTTCGTAGTCAGTAGTCATATGATCCGACTCTTTAGTGGTTACATTTGATTATGCTTCTGATTTTACGTTTTGCTCTTCGATGTAGTTGGTTTATTGCCATTTAGTTGCTGAGTGCAGCTGTTGGTAAAATCATTGTGTTTTTCATTATAATTAATCGCCTTTTTTGAAATATGGATTATATTTAAAAATAATAATATGATGATTGTTCCTCTCTGAGCTGTATAGTTAATAAACATTTCTGGACAGTTTTTGATGTACTTATTTGTTTGACAAGGAGCTTAACAGAGAAGTTGCTATTAAAGTGATTGATTTGGAAGAATCGTGAGTATTTTGCCCTTTAGAAGTTTACTTTTCACTTTCTGTTAATATAATGCCGGATGCTTTCTCTAAGGAAAGACTAGCTATTTATTAACTACGAAATCTGTAGGGCGTTACTGACATTTCTTATTTACCTGGACCTAGTTTCACTCCACATGGAATGGTAACTTGTAGTAAAATTGGGATATACAGTATATCTTTGATGGGTGGCTTGATTAGTATCGGGAAGCTTATCTAATCAGTAAGAATTTTTATTTACGTGCCTATGGTAGAAGCACTATTATATAATTTGCTCTGGGATATTGAAGACAAGCCGTACATTTGGAAGACAGCAGAACCAATCTTCACTTTACAAAGACTACTCTCCTGTATTTGATCTTACCCAAAATCATTACTACTATGAGCACCAAACATAGAGTGTATCTCTTATTATACTCTTCATCCTTGATGCCTTGCACTTATTGGTTTTAAATGAATTTGAGATATCAATGATAAAAGTATAGGCGATATAGATGAAAGATCATTAACCACAGGATTAAACGTGTATCCATAGAGCATTGATTGAGGGATTTGAATTTCCAGCGAGGAAGAGAGGAGTGATGAGGGAAGAGGATCTAAGAAACATAGAAGGAATTCCATCTTCTAACTCAGTTGATAGAATCCGAGCTCAGGGATGGTGATGGTGAGAGAAAGAATAGATCTCTGGTATTGGGTATTGGCACTAGGCAACATGTGCTCTTAAAATTCTATTAACACCACTTGCCCCTCGTATATAACACAGGACTGAAAGTGCATGTTTTCCTCTCATTACTATGCTTTGCCCTCGTTATAATCTGGGCCAATGTTTTCATTTACTATAATCAAATGTCGTTGTTCTCTTATGTCATTTTACTTAAAAGTTTGTTATCAAAGCTAAGTAGGTTCAAGGATATTGGCCATGCACATCTGTATGCACATGTGTAAATAAGCGAATGAAGCAATTCAATTCTTTGCTGTCTTTCTGCATTGTGGAAATTAGCTTTTGCATTTTTACTAATCAAATGGTATTCATGTTGCTCTTACAATAGGGGCATATTTAGTGGCATAAGTTGCTCTTTTGTTTGTTGTTGTTGCTCCCATCCTCTCCTCTTGTTATGTGATTTGATCAGAAATTTGGTATTTAGTGCATATTGATGAACATCTCTTTCATCTGCTCATTGGTTTTGATACATTCCGTATGTGCTAATCCTAAAGCTCTTTCAATACTATTGCAGAGAAGATGAAATTGATGATATTCAGAAGGTGTGCATTCTTTGATCAGCTAGTATTTCCAATTTGCTGTAAGTTAGTTATTATGTTGCTCATCTAATTGCATTTCCGCTCCAGGAAATAGCCGTATTATCACAATGTCGATCGCCATATATTACCGAGTACTATGGTTCATACCTCCACGAAACCAAACTGTGGATAATAATGGAATACATGGCTGGTGGCTCTGTGGCTGATCTGGTAGGTTACATATATGGCCTTGCTTCGTCCCGTTCGATTTGTGAAAGTCTTAAGATGATGTCTATGAAGAATTTAAGGCCTTAATGAGATTTTAGTTAGTGCCTCATATTTGCCCGCTGTTCTTCAGATCATATTTCCTCTATTATAATTAGCCTTTACTTTTGCATTATTTTAGTGGTATAGTTTCTTTGGACTTTTCAGTGCTTCCTTAAAACAGGAACCAAATTACTAATCGTAGGACAATTAAGTGTGTATGACAGACCTACCAGTGAATTTTCATTTTAGTGATTGGCCTCTTTTTCTCGTGTCTTCCTTTGTTTAAGAGTTCTGGTTTCCCTTTCATTTGAGATAAATATTGTTTTCTATAAGAAAAGAAATATTCTTAGGCACATAACTAAATGAGTGGAAGAACAAGTAGCAGGGTGTCTCTTTCCTCTCTAATTTGCTTCTTTCTATATTCTTTTAGTAATTTTTCGCACGCGATACATTTTTTTTGTAACTAGTGATGTTTGGATTAAACAGGAGGTATTCTTTATGAACCTAATGTATATTTTGGTTCTGCAGATACAGTCAGGTCCACCTCTTGATGAAACTTCAATTGCCTGCATTTTACGTGATCTGCTCCATGCAATTGAATATTTACACGCCGAAGGAAAAATTCACAGAGATATCAAAGGTTTTCTTCTTTCCATATTAATTGAATATCACTATCAATTACATAACGTGAAGTTTCTTGATTTAAACTTTGTTTGATATATTGTGGTTATTTCTCATCTATAAGCACTTCTGTTGTTTTATGATCTGATTTGTTGATGAAATTTGGCTTTCTTGCTGTAAACTGTTTTCTTGTGTTTTGGCAGCTGCAAACATTTTGTTGACTGAAAATGGTGATGTTAAGGTCCGTAAACTGTGCTTAGATGTTTTCAAATACTTTTATTGAGACTTAATTAGTTAGAAGAACACACTATGTTACATGGATTCTGATTACAATTTATGTTTATGACCTTGTAACAGGTTGCAGATTTTGGTGTTTCTGCACAGTTGACGAGAACAATATCAAGGAGAAAGGTAACCTGTCTTGCTTGAATGGTTCCTTCTCTAAAAGGATTGCTTTTATATTTCTAGTCATTTTCCAAACCTTTTTTTAAAACGTGTCTCATTCGACCATGGTTCAAGTTCCTTCATCTTTTTTCCTGCCCTAACTGTACCTCTTTGAATGTAAAAAGACACACATGGATGATGTGTTTTTTGGGCATATTTTTTCCATCGGAAAAGATGTGATTATCTAGGAAATAAGCTGTTACATAGCCAAGTTATTGTATGTGGCATCTTGTTTCCTCCTAATCGTGTTGGTGATCCTCTGTATCAAGTAAGAGATGATCTTATTTGCTAGTCCGGGTGCAGGTGGCATGCCGAAGAAGATAAATTTTTTCTTTCCCTTTTGTTCTCTCTATTTGATTTTATCTTCTTGGTATATTGGGAGGATAGTATGTTTAATTGTGTATACTAGCAGGTGTTCTGAAATAATTTTTATCAGACAAAGCAATACTGAGTGTGGTTTCCTCGACTGCATTATGCCATGATTATCACCATTCACATGCATTGATTCTAAACTCTTATTTTGCTGCCATTTTGAATAACAAACCAATTAACTTAAAAGTTTATATGATAAAAATGCTTGTTTCTTCTCGTTAACGCGTAACCTTACTTCAGTGTGATGGCTCCAACAAAGAAGGGTCATGCTTAACTTGGCAATGCACTAATATGTTTACCAATGACAGACATTTGTAGGAACACCATTCTGGATGGCACCTGAGGTAATTCAAAACTCGGAAGGATACAATGAAAAGGTACCTCTTTGAAGAAGTCTCTCAAACCTCTTTTTCTTTAGGCGGGTGGGGGCAGAATTTTCGTTTATTTTGGTGCTGTTCTCTCTCTCACCTGACCGGTGCTGTACTCAAATCTTTCTTGATACAGGCGGATATTTGGTCTCTTGGGATAACTGCAATTGAGATGGCTAAAGGGGAACCTCCACTGGCAGACCTCCACCCAATGAGAGTTCTTTTTATCATACCTCGAGAAAGTCCACCACAGGTTTTCCATTTCATTATCATATTCTTGTTGACAAATAGGAAATAGAATGCTACTTTTGTTGCTCAATGTGTGCATACCTTTTGCATAACTCACATAAGTCTGTTGTGCAGCTTGATGAGCATTTTTCTCGTCCTATGAAAGAGTTCGTTTCATTATGTCTAAAGAAAGCATCCGCCGAGGTTAGTGCTTTAACCATATAAGTATGGTGCTTTAGTAATGTGTTGCATTGTAATTCAAGTGTATGTGTGTGTACATATGCATGTATATGATGGTTTCATTGTATGTGATTAATTTTTAAGGTTAGCTTGTTGCATTGTGACCTCGAGGGTCATGAACTCAAAAAAGAAAACATCTCTGCAGGGAGAAGATTGTGTGCATAGATGTCCCTCCCCATAATCCACAGTGCTGGGAGCTGTGCACTGCTAATTACATATGTGCTTAATTTTATAAAAAAACAAATATTATTGAGAAAATTATCAAGTTCTACAAGTTACGTTGTAATATTATTTGTGTGCACTTTTGAACCTCAAATTAATAGTAGATACTAGCACGGTCCATGCTCAAATTCAATGATTTCATTTATATTTAACCTCTTTGATTGCAGCGGCCAAGTGCAAAGGAGCTTCTCAAACATCGTTTTATTAGGAACGCTAGGAAGAGTCCAAGGCTATTGGAGAGAATAAGGTTTGTTAATTGACTAATATTTTATTTATCTGATCGGCAGATGGGGATCTATGGTTTTCACATCATACTAACATGACAATCGTATATGCTGATGTTTATTTATTTATTTTTTGACAGAGAGCGCCCAAAGTTTCAACTAAAGGAGGGGGGAGATAGCCCCAGATATGGTACAAAGGCAATAGGTGAGGGATCTGATACTGTGAAGGTGCGGAGAGACACAAGAGCTGACGACACTGTACGAGTGAGGTAGGTTCTAAGTGTCTAATATCTAGTTCTTTAATTTAATCATTAATCAGTTTGAAGTCCTTCTGACTTGTACCCTTCTGCAGTAGCCAGGGAAAGACCTTAAAAAGTGCTGGCTGGGACTTCAGTATTGGTGGATCACAGAGCACGGGAACTGTCAAGAGTGCCGTAAGACCACCGCCAGCTAGGGAAAAGAAACCAGATGTTCAGGCTACCACGAGAAGAAGTCCGGAGAGTGGCACCCAACGGTTGCCAGTACCTCGACCCTCGTTTCGCGGATCACCAGAACGTAAAAATTCTTTCCGCGATGGACATCAAGACAATTCTCAGGATGATGTAAGATTATTTTTCTTACTCTTATTATCTGTTAGCCGAATGCTATTTGTTTCATTATTGCATTCTGCTCCACTTGAAATCAAATTGAACTACTCAAAAGCTTTTTTTCCCCTGCCCTTCATCTCATAAGCATTATTCATTGCAAATACCTACAATGATCTCTGTAGCTATGAAGCTCAATGCTTCTCCATATCCAATATACTATATCTGTATTATACTATTATCTTCCTTCTGTACCTAACTGCTGTGTTTTAATTTCTATGGTTAATCTTTTCTATGTAGTCTAAAGAGGTCATATCCATATTTAATTGATTTGAAAGTCTTTGGTGGGTCAATTTGTTAGAACATTGACAATGTAAATATTATTGGCGATAGTGAGGTCAGTAATCGCAAGATTAGCTTAAGGTGCATGGAGTATTTTTCCCAGAGTTAATCCAATCCTGTTTATTTTGTGCAAAATACTTCCAATAAATATTGGATTATGCATATTATTACTTCTAGAGTTTTACAATGATTCCTTATGAATGTGATAATGGAAATGTTAATAAGATAATTAGAATTAATTCTCAAATATTAACATTTAAAAATCATATTTGTAACTGGAAAAACATTAGGCCTCATGTGAATTTAATGAGGTGGTTGCCACCTAACCAACACCTCATTTTGTGGAGCAGTTAAATAGGGAAATGATGGTGTTGAAATTCAAAATGGATTGCTAGTTATCTAATCCTAATTTAAATTGGTCTGACAGGGTTGACCCATGTCAATTGAAGTATTTCATGGTTAGATGATCTGATTTTGTGGTCAAAGTCAGCAAAAACTTAGAACATACTGTGCCCCTTATATTTCCGAGCCTAGACCATGATTATGTTGAGTTAACTAAGATTCAAATGCCGACTTTTTCTTTTTGATCCATGAATGCCCATCTTTGAGATTGTATGTGTGTAGAGTTTATCTGCTCACCTTTCTAAAAAAATGGAAGCACTCAATTTTCAGGAGGAATTGTCTTGGAGTGGATCGGGAACTGTCGTCATGCGTTCTCCCAGAGGATCTAGTTCATCTACGCGTGATCAAAGCACTATGGTATGTTTGTGATAAGGGCCCTTAGTGTGACATTGTTATATTCTTGTGCTGTTTGTCATTCATTTGATAAGCTTCAATTGTGTCGTGCAGTCTAGTGGTGCATATTCTTCTCTAGAAGATGCTTCTACCAGTGGCACTGTTGTCATCCGTGGCCAGCAGGATGATCCCGATTCTCCTCGGACTCCAAGGTCCAGGTTGGGAATTCAAGAGAGAAGTTCAAGTGCCTCACTCGAAGACAGTGCCGCAAACCTTGCCGAGGTTTTTATTTCAGCTTTTGTTGCTTAAACTCTGATTAAATCATCTCTTTCAAATCTGTTGTATTCCATATTTAATGATTCCTCAACTTGATAGCCTTTCATCGAAGGATGGAAAAATATGTTTACAATGCTATTAATTTGTTTTAAATGCCTTCAATCTTATCACACTGTTGATTCCCCTATCCATATTCATTTGATGCTCTCGATCGGACTCGTAATTAGTATAGCTATCTGATAATTTCATCATTTTTTGCTGAAGGTGTTTCTCCTGGGTTTTATTAAAACTCTTGCCAGTTTCTTCTCTAATACCCAATTTCAAATGTTTATCGCCATTCGTAACGTTAAATCCTTCATCTTGCCTCTTTTTTACTTCTAAAACTACTTGGTTGATCCCTATGTTTAGGCCAAGGCAGCAATTCAAGGAGGAATGAAGAAAGGAAACAGCAGAGAAAGATCTGCATTTAGCAAGGCAAGCAATGATCAGATGGATAATAGAAGACGAGAGACTACGTCAAATAGCTCTGATTCTGCCAGGTACATAAATTGATGAACATGCTGGTAGCTTTTCTAGTTTCTGAAATATCCATGGTTTGGTTAAACATGATTTTAAGGAGCAATACTTCTGCAACAGAAACTCGCGCGAATATTTTGATGCACCAAAAGCATATTCAAGATCAAACCAAAGCATTGATGAAGAAGAAAGTGCAAACATAGCATCATCATCTGCATCGTTATCACTTTTGCTTATTCCTTCCTTAAAAGAGGTATGTAATGGTGATAAGCTTTCATGTTTTGTTGTTTTGACTTGCAACTGAGTTTCAAGCTCCAGCCCTAATTTTGAATTCTTCCTGTTACAAGATTATAATGTTGTGAATGTACTCCCCATGGGAAATACTGTACGGTTTGGCTACAGCAATGCTCATAACCCATGTGAAAACCTCTGTGTATGTCGGTTGTTAGGACAAGGAACTAACTAGTGACTATTGTTGTCCACACAAAACTTCCAATAAAAAAACTGATATGAAACCTTCAAAACTTGATTTCAATTCCTTGACATATTTGTGTGCATGATATAGGTCATCGCTAATGATCCCGAAGGACCAGTTGCACGAGCAGTTTTAAGTTCACTGATAAACATGGAGCGTGTGAAACCTGGATCTTGTGAGGCTCTTGTGAGCAAGATACTTGAGCACTTGGGAAGGTTAGATCGTGTTTCATATTTGCCTACATGCTTATTGAATTCATCAACCAGTGTACAAATTCTAACTAGAGTGAAACACGTACAGTTCAAAGGAAGCTTCATTGAAAGACGTACAGGAGCTGGCGGGTCGCATATTTGCCAAGGCTAAGGCTCCTGAAGTAGCGGCAAATTCAAATCCAGAAGCCGATAACAAGAAAAAACAACAGAACAAAGAGCTTCATTCAAATGCCAATTTGAGTCCACTTGCAAGGTTCTTGCTCTCAAGGTTAGTACCATAAAAACAATTATTGTTCCAAAGTTAAAGATCGTCTTCAAGATGATTGAGATTCAGATTCATCGCTCTTCATATATCGAACTTAGTGTGCTTCTTCTGGTATAAATGTATGCAGATGGCAAGGACAAGCTTCACGAGATCTCAACCCGGCTTAACAGAACTGAATACAGATGTGGATTAAATCTTATTTTGTAGTGTGTTTTATTTTTTGTTGATGCTATTTAATTCTGATTCAATGTACATATCACCATTGTAAGAAATTGTATTTATTTCATATATACCATTATGATTATTATTGTTCTTTCTGGAATTCTATGATTAAAATGTTTGCTAAATCTTTAAACAATGTACATTGATTATATTCATCAATGATTATCTTTTCTTTGATTTAATAATTATGTTTAGCTTCATAACATCATTATATGGTACCTTGCCAAACAAGTTACAACCAAGTAATAGGTGGATTTGAGATTTGCCGATGCGCTAGCTATGAAAAAATTTGGGCACGTGTGGCAGAATCTAGACCGTTCATTTAGTAAAAAACGAGATAAGTTTATCATTCCCTGAATTTGGGAACGATCGACTCCTTTTACTGTAATATTTGAGGCCAGTAAGATTAAACATTCTCTTCTCATTGAGCTGCTATGAATGTTTCAAGAAGAAAATTACAAGAGCACAGTTAAAATTTTTGACATTGTTGAGCTTCTCTTGCATTCGTTAATGGAAGCTATGGACTCTTCTTGGTGACCTAGCTCCAGAATGATGGTTTTGCTATGGAATCTTCTATTTCCTTATCTCCGAGAAGGCGGCTTAACGGGAGTCAGCTTCCGGAATGCAGCGTGCAGTAACATGGCTATGATTGAGAATGCGGCGAAAGTAATTAGAACAGTTCATGCAAATGAAAGAAACAGCAGGAATGATGGGAGAGGAAGACCAAACCTGCATAACCGACACCGAGAGCACAGAAGAGAGCCATCTGGATGTTGGAGAACATCAGAATAATGGCAGTCGCTGCAACAATAGAATTAGAATACGCGTTTAATGCTTGAGAGGCAAAACTCGGAAACAAACACATAATAAAGACTGAGCGAAAAATGGAGAATGTTTGGAATAGCAATTTTGTTGTCATCCTACACACGGATTATGAAGTGTACACATTCGAAGAGGCCTAAAAGAGGAAACAAATTGGGCAATATTCAACTAAAGCGCCCTATACTGAACTGCTCCTACTGATCAGCTATGATTATGAAGTAATAGTACATTACATTGCACACAGTTAAATTTGAAGCTGATAACATGGGAACTTCTTGCAGATAAGGTGAGAATCATGAGATAGATAGATCATGAAATTTCACGACTTCAAGTTTTGGTGTCATGACAGTCCCAGGAACTTTCTAGCAAATTAATGTTATTTCCAACCCATCAACTCTAGTTAAACACGTGACTGAAGCTTCTCATTTTCTATTTATCGAAACCCACAAAACTAAATGTGTACAGCCTTATGTCCATATCTGAATCATCATCTTGATGTTGTCACTAAGTCAGTGTTCATGCATGTATAGATTTCTAGATTGAAGCAATAATTAAGGACCATAATTAAATGCAAGGAACACAATGGATTACAGAATCCAACAAGCCTAAATGGATTTACAATTTTCTTTTTTGAAGTTTGAACCCCATGGATTTACAAGTAATGTGTTATTTTCTTCAGCTCAAAATCTTATTCCTATGGTCAAGATTTCTCTACTATTTAGTTTCCACAAGGAAATTCATCAAAACTAGGGTTACGAAGACAATGTAGGATACACTACAATAAAAAAGTATAATACACAAGGAAAAAAGAGTTTATTACCACACTGCGCAACACGAATCAAGGTTTGCCGCATTACAGGGTGCTGATCCAGACCCCATTTGTCACTACAGAACTTGAAAAAATCCCAAAGCGCCATACATGATATTAATCCGACAAGAGCAAGCGGCATTTGATACCTAACACCATAACAAGATAAAAGAAAATAAGAACACCAGATTAATTCTCAAATCTCAAGTGAAGGCAAAACTGTACAGATTCTATAATAAATATAAGTATGCCTACGACACCCTAAACTTAAGTGATTACGAAACAAAAACATATCACCATTTTCTAGGAAACAATGTAAACACTGCATAAAGACAAGAACTCAATAGCTTCAGTTGTCTAACTTCTCTTGCTAGATACTGGACAATTAAACTCCACCTTCGTGGCTACGTAAGGAAGAAGATGAGTATATTCATATCTTACACCTCAAATTGTAGCATTCTAGTGAGACAATTCAATTATGAGCCAGGAAAATCATTGTTGAAGAGCCTAATATTCTTCACTTCAAATTTAAAGCCTTTACGATACTAACCGTAATCCCCACGGCCCACTCTCTGCTTGGTTGGCAAAACCAAAGGAAAAAGAGAACACGACATAGCATTGAACCATTTCTATCATCCATGATTTAGTATTTCAGGAAATCGACAAAACTCAAGATGATTTACGAGACTGTTACTTCATTCAATATACTAAGATGTAACTGTTGACCATCAATGCTTTGATTCACCCACATATCATAACAAAACTAGGATATGTCTCAAATTGTTCTCTAAAGCTAAACAGAATTGATAGCACCTCTATGGCACAAAACACTAACTGAGAAAACAAAAAGACACCAACTTTCCAATCAAATGTTAAAATTCCCAGCTTAGATTGCTGGTGCATTCAGGAAAGAGCTACGAAAAACAGAAATCATAACCTGAGAAAGTCCCATACACAACAATTGAAGATATTTCCATCATTTAGTAAGCCCCAATCAGCTTAAAGACACAATTTTTCCAGCATATTCTCAGGAACCAAACAGAACCCACATCATAGATGAGGTCAAAATCAAAGGAGACACTGATTAGAATCCTTACAGAGCAAAAGCGAAGCAGATAATCAAAAGGGTCGCGTAATTCCGAGCATAGCGCTTCACGTTCTCGTGAACCCTCATCCTGGCCTGCGACGGAGAGGACGGGAACGAATACGAATCG
>JAYMSY010000396.1:0-12338 GCA_036897685.1 Monsonia emarginata | reverse complement strand
GTTTACATTAGGTTAAAAGGGTATGTGTGTAATTTGATTTTCAAATTTATTAGAGACAATTAATGAATTAATTAAAAAAATAAGAAATATTCTTTTTTTATAAAGGTTACATATTTTATAAAAATCCCTTAAACCCATCTGACCTCACAGAGAATTGATATGATTGAACGTGTTACTCGCTTTAGAAAATACCTAAATATAAAATCTATAATATTAGAGATTGTTGTTTAATGTTAGGAGACTTTCAGTGATGGTAGAGTCATATTTCATTAAATTTTAAATCTACTCAAGAGCATGGGAATTATCCTATCCCATACTTATGTGTCCCAAATTATCTTCAACAAACTTAGGAAGTAGCAATTTTCTTGGGTCAACCCTTCAAATTTTGTCGTTTCCTACCTTCCCATGTGAGAGTTGGAATTGAAGATAGCAAAGATGATGTCACATTTAACATGCCAATCATAACTCGTCGTCCCTTAAAAATGTGGGCCCACAAAAAAAATGGGAAAGGACAGCTGTTGTTTTCAGTGAAACAATAAATACTCATATACGTGAGTTAAGTCGACAAACTACATCTTGTTTAAATGGGTGACATATGTTAATATCAAACACACAAAATTGCTCAGGTCGGCGAGCTGATATTTAGCTCGCCGACCTAACAAGAAAAGTCAGTTGTCATTACGCCGCCCGTATGCTATAGCAACCGACTGTCACAATAACGACAGTTGGCTGCGACAACGACTATAGCAGCCCATTTAAAATGCCCTAATTAGGGAATTTGACAACTTAAGCAATGGTAATGTCATAATTCCATAGGAGATGTAGATAACATGAGTGGTATAATTATAAAATTTATTTGTAAAACATATTTATCTAACTACGTGAAACATTAAATGATACTCTTTTGTTTCAAAATAAGTGTTTTGTTTTAAAAAAATAATTGATTTAAAATAAGTGTTTCATTTTTATATTAAGTAGTAATTTTATATGGATTATCAGTTATATCTCTTCATGAGTGAGTAAAACTAAAGACATAGTGATAGACAAGGAGCAAATGATGAAAAGTTAAACACAAAAATGAAAATCCTTAATTTTTGTAAATATTCAAATAAGACATTTATACCAAAGTTTACCAGATCAAGTGATTAAAGTATTCGGGTTCTAAGGCAAACAACCGAGGTCAAACCTGATAGGTGACGATATTACTTACAAGACGTTTGAAATTTCTCTGCATATATATAAAACTATCAAGTATCAACAACTTCAAAGTACTTCTACTAATGCACATAATACACAATTTCTACTAAATGCTTGAGCCTCACCTCCAATGCAGAGATCACTCTCAAAAGTCAACCAACTTCTCAATCAGTAAAATTCCAATCTGTTGAGTCAGAAACATCATTTTCTGTACCATGGGATATTTTCAACTTACCCACAAGAACCCACATGTTGGCGAGCTCATTTTCCAGATAAGCTTCTCTTTGTTTGCACTCATCTACCGTTCTTTCGAGCTCGGCTTCTCTTTCATCCTTCTGCGTGATAGCAGATTTGTATGCAACCTCTCTTTCCCGACTCAGCGCCAATTCTTTTTTCAATTCCGAGGGAGATCCGGCTTGGTCCTGCCGTTTCACTAGGCTCTCTCTCCGGCCATTCCGAACTGTATTTCCACTGTTTTTACGCTGGGTGGGGGAGCTCTTTGAAGCTGCCAACTCGGCAGCTAGTCTCTCGTTGTGGTCCATGAGCTTGGTGACTTCTTCTGACAATGCCTTGAGCTCAACGGCAGCAGCTGATGCAAGCGCTTTGGCGTAAGAGCTTTCTTCTGCTAGTTTCTGGTTACGAAGTTCTAGTTGAACTTTTGCCTCCGTCAGTCTTTCGGCTTTCTGCTTCAGTTCTTCGATTTCAGTTGCCTAAGTGGATATAGAGAACAAAAGGTTAAACAGTACTCCTTCGTCCCAAAATGAGGGTCCTATTTGACTTTCGGCAAAGAATAAGGATGATGAGAGATTATGCATTGACTTTCTGCATATGCTCTCATATCTTCTCCATCCGTTAACTCACTCATTATGCAGTGACATATCGTGCAAATAAACTTCCTAAAGAGGAAAATAAGACACTCATTTTGGGATACCAAATAACAAAACTAGGACACTCATATTGGGCCGGAGGGATATGTAATGGACATCAAAGCAATTATTCATTTTAATGTTTTGATAGAAAGGAGAAATGAGTAACAAGTAAACAAAATGTTGGTATTGAGGCTCCATTTGTTTAAATATGTGACAATGAGAATGGGAATTTTGTCATATTTTGATTCTCATTCCCGTTCTCACACCCTTCCCTCCCCTAGACAAAATTTGATTTGCAATCTCGAAAATAGGAATCAAATTACCATAACATGAGGTAATGGGAATCCTCATAAGTATCATAAAAACTTTGAAACCTCTCTCACATACACACAATGAGAGTCATTCCCTTTCCCGCCCAAATTTTATCCCTACGCAACCTGAATGTAGTAAGAATCTAAAACGCTTAAGGTGATTTGCATTTTAATAGCATTATGCATACAATTAAACTACTAGGATTGAAGAACTATGGCTCAAGTGTGAAAACAAACCTGTGCTTCGAGAAGTAAGCCTCCATTTGAAGCTTCTGACCCTTTATTGTCATTGTGCATGCAAAACTCCTCGTTGAAGCTTTGAGTTTCAGTAATTCTTTGTGAATTGACTCCAGGACTCAAATTCCCACACTGTTGTGCATCAGAGAGTTGCTGCTTCAAGGAGGCAATCGTTTCCTGTAATCCTTCAATTTCACAAACCTGATAAAAAGGCCAACTTCCAATTACAGCGTGCTCTCAAATGGGAACATGGGTTAACGAAACCAAGCATATAGTTCCATGGAGATATTATGGTGGTACTTGTACCTTTTGGTTGAGCTGCTCTTGAATTATTCGATTATCTGAATCTTCAACCTGAAGAAAATTAACAAATATAATTCTCAACATAAAAGTTAGGACTCTCAGTAAGAACTACAAACTGAAGAGAAAGTATGCTGGCAACCATTTTTTCTTAATTTTCTTAGTTATTACTCGCTTTGTCCCGAAATTAGTGTCCCATATGACAATTTGCAAAAATTAAGGGTTCAAGCTTTAGTGCTTGACTTTCTGCTCTTTTACCTCATGTGCTTCCATGTTCCCATTACTCAAGTTGTTAAAACTAACTTATGGAGGGATATTATTGGTAATTCATGGCTATTTACCTAACTAAAATGGAAATGAGGCACTTATTTTGGGACATCCATTTAAAGAGGGTGGAAGCAGGACATTTATTTTGGGACAGATGGAGCATATTTTTGCAAGTTCAGTTTGCTCACTTCAAAACCAAAACATACTTCAACATTAGCAGCACAAAGATGCATATTGGAGGAAAAACAATTAACTGAGGGTTCTTAGAACCATTCCATTGCATGCTCCTAGAACTTCCTTTCGGCTTTGAGAATAATTACAATAGAAGGGGAAAAAACATGTATAACCACTATATCTTGACTCTAGTAATTGACTTCGTGTGCGTGTGCGTGTGTTCTTCCAGCAATATTAATTCAAGAAAAAATCTTAACATTTCAGATAGGAACCAATCAACCAAAAATGTTACTACCAGACAGTTTACGAGTGGGTGCAAAGACTGATAAGCTGTTCTTAAGTCAAAACAAACTGCCTACCTCAAGTTCAAAGGTCTTCTCATTCAATTGCTCTGTCAATTCAGCTATAGACTGTGGCACAAAGCAAGCAGAATAAAGATGAATACGTAACAAAAGGCAAGCAATGGCAAACATCAGGGAGACAAAACATACTTGGGATATTTCAGATTTATCCATGTTGCTCTGTGAACCAGAGATGGAATCAGTAATTTGATTCTCCAGCAAAGCAATCTGTTCATTTTTCGCCTCGATTTCGTCGTTCAACTTTGTTATCTCCACCTTCAAATTGGAAGCACAAGATAGTTAAGTTTTTGTTCAGTGTGCCAACAGCAAAGAACCGGGATGATACCTGAATTTCTGCCCTCTGAGGATTTCTCGCAGCATTCTCAGACAACCTCTTGAGAGAACTTAAATGGAGTGCCACCTCCCCAGACAGAATCTTTTGCTGTTCCCTCAGAAGATCAATCTGATCAATTGTTTTAAAGCTAGTCTGACATTAAAAAAATGAAGACTTAGACCTTCATGTTGGATTTGGATTTTGGACTGAAAAAGCTATAACAAAATGCAAATAAGGAAAATAATATGAGATAAGGTCTGAAATCAGTTCAGGGACACAGTGATTTCCTATTAGGTATTCAGGCCTAATCCGCGTCTAGAAAAGTGCCGCAATCTAAACTGGTTTAAAATTGTCATCTATATAAAATATGAAATAAAGCTTCCAATTGTTGGTGAGTTCTTCTGATACTTTGAAGCCATTGTACATGCTAACTCAAATTTCTTAAATCATATACCAGAAATAAGAGGGAAGAAATGGTAGTCTAACTTTTATGTCAGCTTTGAACTTATCAATTGATGGATTGCTTATTTACAATTACACACACTTCAAGGCAAACATGCCATAAAGAGAAAAAGAAAAGCAAAAAGAGTACCAGAGGTGTCTCTTGCCCTGAGATATGGTCTTCAGAGACTTCTCTGTCCTGTCTAGACTCAAATAAAATATCTGCTGATGGACAACTTTCTGCAAGTAACGAATGGGAAAGTCTGGATTCCATTTGAAACCTGCTGCTTTCAACCTGAGATGTCGAAGGTGTGCTCAACGATTTCACCCCACTGGACTTACTATCACTAGTACTTGTCATGGTTCCCACCCCACTATCTCGCTTCTGAAAGAAAATTGTGCATATTATATCTTTGAAAGATGGACGAAAAAGCATATTAAAAGCAAAACCGCATTAGAAAAAAAAAACACATCCGAAAAGGGAAGTGCCACCTTAATTTATTTCACTAGTACTTATAATCAGTTGTTAATGTCAAGTTCAAGATACAGATCACATTTTGCTTATTTTAGTAAATTTCGACAAATAATTAATTTATTAAAATATAACATAAACATGCTTGCCATTTTTTCTTTACTAGAACGTTGGTAAATTGTCAAGAACAATTTGAAATGTTACCAGTAAGTAATAACTATATGGTAGTTGACTTTCAAGAGTCACTGTAAGTACTGCAATATCTTTGCATTTCAGTTGAACAGATGGCCGGAATGTGCAGATGAGACTAAAAGTTACTATACATACAGAATCAACACATCAACAAGTAGAAACTGAAATGTGTTGCAAAAGATTCACACTAAACATACCCGCATCTTTAACCAGTTTAACAGTCCAAGCTTCTTGGTCTTTTTCTCCTCTCTAACAGTATCATCCACTGTCTCAGCCTTCCCTTCAACAGAAACATACAATTCAATGTTTTCATCATCCAGCACTGAGTCCCGCCTTCGCTGTGGTAGGTATGCAAGCTGTTCATGTTTTGCATGTGTACAACAATCTGATCAAACAAAATTGAGAAACAAACTATAGGAAATGGACATGAAATCTAGTCACAGCAGAATGACAAACTTATGATATATTTCAGATCAAAGTATAACAATCACACCAAAAAGAGTAAGAGAAGATGAGTAAAAACGTAATTTGGGGGGAAGTCACCTCTTCTTCTCCAAATGAATGCCTTCTCCTTGAACCAGCATGGTGAGAAGAAAATCTTGATGATTGTGAAGTTTTTGAGACCAAAATTAATTTGGTTAGATGCTGTATTCTGCCCAGCAAAGCAGCTTTAGCTTCTTCTTCTTGTTCCAATCGCGATTGCAGCTTGACTTGACCATCTTCTAGCTTCACACATCATATCACATAAGAAATTGGATTAAGTCATACAATTCTTTTTAGTCTTTGCATACTCCAAAATGATAGCTCACATGAGAACATGAATAAAAACACATAGAAGAAAAGCAAGATAATAGAAGTAGTTTCACTGAAGCTTTATTGGGGCGAGAAAAACTCATGAACAGGAAAATATATCAGGCACCTATCTAATTAACACGATACCAACCTCAAGTAAATCTACTGCCCAGCTATGATACCCCGGTACTTCAAAATGGAAGTCGTACCCGTACCTAAACTGTATCCGGTACTGGTACGCGTACGGTACTTCACAATACGTACCAGCTGCGTATCGATTGGATTAACGCAGAAGGTTAATGCAATGGTTACACGTGTCTGATACGAGTGGTGTGGACTGGGTATAGCTCTCGACATTTTCCAATATTTTGTTTCAGTCTCACTTCATATATTTTAAAATTACAAACCTATACAAAGATTTTAAACACCTAAATGATTTGTATTGCATCAAATCATCTAATATTAAAAGGAAGTCTAGAAAGAAATGGCATTTTATTAGATTTGGATAGCATAAAACTAGTTTCTTATGAACTAAATATAAGTGATTGCTCCATATCATTTATAATATAAATCATTTTTCAAATTATTTAATCCGCCGTACCCAAAACCCGGTACTTTATAAATCGAAGTACTGTCGTATCAGATACTTACCGTATCCGTACTTGTACTCATACCCGTACCCATGCTTCATAGGTTTTCTACATTCCAAGACAGTAATCACTAGATGTAGGAAGTACTCAAAATCATTCCAGGAGATTACACAAATATTCATATTCAATTAATCCTTCAGTAGATCTAATTTGCTTAGACTAACACAAAAATGATTCAGAACATAATTTTCATTCACTGTACTTCATGAGCATAAATTCTCTGAACTTTTCCTGATGTTGGTGCTTAAAATATATTGCATATTTTCACTCAAATAGATAGAAATAATATGTCATGGTTAGATGCATTTTTTCTTTAATTCACTTGGGGAGAATATTCTAGACTTGGGTTCAGCTTTTGGACTTTCATGTTGCTTTTATATATTTCTGGTGGCAGGGTATTCATCCATGTGACAAGAGGAGAAGCATCAGTGACTATCAGTTTCTTTTTCCTGCAGTTGACTTTTCCCTGGCAAGTAGTACTTAAATAGCACAAGTGCATGTAAAAACAATTGATGATTATTAATACATATTTTGTTTTGGTCATTCTCTTTAATTGTATAAACTTGGGCTAGAGTTTGATTGTTTCAGAAGCTGTGTTGAATAACTTAATAGATTCTATGCAGATGGAAAGTGATGAGGATATAATGTGGAAGGCAGATGTTAGAGAGACAAAGGAAGAACTTATTGCTAGGGGTTTGAAGTTTATGAACTGGTTGGTAGTCTAACTTACCATATTAGTTGGGGATCTGGACTTATATTTGACTTTTTACTAACTTAGCATGCATACAAACATCGGCAACTGCCACACAAATTGCACGATGGCTTCTGTGTGAACTAGAACTTTTCTCAAGTTTCCGGTCTGGATCATCTTTCACTAGTTCTCGTAAGAGGAACCATTCTTCTAACGGTCTTTATATTAGATCGGCATAGTGGCTCTCATAGTTGTCCCGGAATCTACTGAATACCCTGTGGAAGTGTAAAATAAAAACTGATTACTCATTCTTATTGTTGCCATAGTACCCCAAAATTGATTCATTTACCCGGTGTTCGTAAGGCAAGAATTTAGGAAGTTAGCTTCTTCCTAAGAACACTTCTCCATGCAATGAAAAATAAAATACAATATGAACACTAACCTTCTACTATGATTTTACTCATAATTCTCTTTCAATCATATTTTCCAAGACCCAAGCGCAGGGAGACAGCCTTACATACCCCTCTCTCCTTTCCAAAATAAGTGTCTCATTTCTAAAAATAGTTGTTCTAAAATAAGTGTCCCATTTTTATTTTAGATAGTAAGTTTACCATGTATTACCAATTGTGTCCCTTCATAAGTGAGTTAAATTGGAGACATGGTGGTACATAGGGGGCAAAGGATGGAAAGTCAAGCAAAAAAAATAAGAATTCTTATTGTAAATGGTTAAATGGGACAATTATTTTGTAATGGAGGGAGTAGATGTTAAGTTGGATGTGTTTTTGTGTACTCTTGAGCTGTTCTGACAACTCATTCACAGGTTGTGGACCCGGAAAGAAAAGGAGATTGCAGTTGTTACTCACAGTGGATTCTTGTTTCATACACTAAGTGCATTTGGAGGGGACTGTCATCCTGAGGTTAAAAAGGAAATATGCAAACAGTAAGTTATCAGCATCACGTTAGTTGAATGTTTAAGAAGAGATACCATGCCAACTGGAGGAAATATTGGGACTTGCAGTAGCAATGTAGCATCCCTTAGATATGAACTTGTAATTCTGTAGATCATGCATGGGCCCCAGAATACTGTGACAGCCTCTGATATACAGAGAGCATTCTTTCTGTTTTCAAAGAAAATGACACTTGTAGCTTGTTTTTACAGCTTCGCAAATTGTGAGCTCCGCTCTATGGTCATTGTGGACAAAAGGTGAGATTGTTATTTTATAATTTGACTGACTAAGGAATTCCAGTTTCGCCTATTTGGGATACTCATCATAGTCACATCGTATTTCAGCAAGGCAGGATTGAACTTACCAACAACTAATTATCCAGGAAAGATTCCGCCTGGGCCGGATCTACCAAGTGATGCTGTGCAGGAGAATGACAAATAATGCTTGAGTTCCAGACTCGGGGGAAGAAATTGTACCAAATTTTTTCAGCTGTCAAAATAAATTGTTTTGAATTAGTATAAATTTACTAAGATGCATCCAATGCATGTTCTTTGTTGGGTTGTAAATTTGTCAAGACCTAAATATACTGAGGTTATTTGATTGTATGAGAAGCAGGTTTTTTATCTCAACCTTAGAGAGTTCACCACACAAATTTGGTTATTGTCATTGTCACACTCTTAAATAAGCGCAACCTAAGTGTCATTTTTTAAACGTCAAAGTAGCTTGATTTTTATGACTTATAAAGGTATCAACAAGGTATTTGGTTTCTCATCTTCAACTTCTCAGCCGTTTCTAAACTTGAATTTAGAATACTTTTCTTAGTTTGGTTTTTAAGCCAATGCATGATATGTGATAAGACTATCTGACCGAACTTTTTAAAATGTCAGGTGAGATCTATTTTCTTAGATATGTATTTGGTTTATACGTTATTTGATCATATTTGCATCCGTTCTTGCATGAAAAAGCAGGTAGTTCTATGTCTTCTTACTGAAGATCTACACGGTGCTCTCATTATTGGTAAGGATATATACTCTTCTGTTGCATGTCTAAGATACTATTAACATAACACTTCTCTTTTCATGTTATAGGACTGTGTGTTGATTTGGTTTTGTTTATGTTATCAATTTCATTTGCATTGGGTTTTGCATAGTTGAAACAGTGGTTTATCTATTGTAATAGTTGAGTCAGGCACCTGTATCTTCTCGCGTACTTGGTCATGAAGCTGGAGTGTATGTTTGCCCCTAGAGCTGAGAATTTGCAATACAATCGTGTTAGGGTTATGGGGATTAATTTATAAGATTATTTGAGACTAAAACCTATTATTGTGAGCTTGTGTTTAAGGGTAACTTGATCAAAGGCATCTTTCTGTATTGTTAAAATTGTAAGTTTGAAGGATAACTTCAAGAATTTAGACGTGTGACTTTATATGTCTAATGTAGTTTCTATAATGGGTATTAGGTTCTCAAAACCTTTTATTGTGAGTTTGTTTATTTATCTTGATTAATTCGTATATTTGTCTGTCTTTTACTTGTTCAGGACATTATGAAAATGAAGATTCTAATGGCAGATGATCTTGATTCAGGAAATGACACTAACTACTTGTTGGAAGATGGATTTTAGGTGTGTAGAATTTGCTGCAAAACTGGAAGGGAAGCATGAGGTAGTCTGTTCTTCATTTATTACATAATTTGCATATGATGACATTGTTCTGTCTACTGTGCCTGGTTGGGTTCATGATCGAACGTTTTAGCTTGTGTTGCAGATTATTTCCAAACATGGATCTTCTTAGGTTGAGGATTTTACTGCATTGTCCATTTGGGCTCTGTTTAATACACTAATGGTTTGGACCATTTAATGGCACATTCTGCAGTAGAAAACAAAACACAGCATGGTGTTTCTGATTGTGTAAAATATTTTGTGGGTTGGTCTTCGTTGGGAGGGAGGGTGAGATTTTGCTTGCTGATTTTGGATGCATTGTTATTGTGTTGCAGCAGCTCCGGAAAGAGGAGAATATTTTGTTGTGGGTTGATGATTCTTGAAGCATTCCGGGGAAGCAATTGAGAGTGAGAGGGGTTTGACGAATGAAGCTATGGCCTACGGAGAGATGCTTTTCCTGATGAGAAAAAGATACAAGCTTGTGGCTGTTCTCTTGGGTTAAAGGTTGGTCCTTGAATTTCCTTTTTTTTGTCTGCTTTGTTTTTGTTATTCCCTCATCTTTCCCACACCATCTCACATTTTATTCTCACTCCATCTTCAGTTCTTCGCTCTCATAAACCTAGTCACTATCTCATGTACTTCTCGTCTTCCAAGATGTTTCTTCATCAGTCTCTCACACCATCCCACATACTCCACTCATCTCATCTCCAACATATACTTCTCTTTCTTTTCACCTTCAATTCACAAAACACGGCTCTTGCATTACAGTCATTTGTACCTACTTCATGTATTTGTACCTGCTACTGAAAGTGAAGACTGTCCAAGGAAGGGAACCCGACCAACTCAGCTCGATGAATCAAAAGGTTAAACCCTAACATCAATTCAAAGTCAAGCAACCCATGTCTCTCAAGGCGGGGAGGAATGAATTTGGCCTTGCAGTGAGTAACTCCTCTATGCTTATTATGTACCCGAGTTTCATAATTATGTTTCTTAATTTTCTGAAAGCTTATTACTCCGCATGTGACACAGTTTCTAGGATGAAATGATCATTTTTCCCTTCAAAGTTTAAGTTGCGTGCAATTGAACTTCTAGTGCTTCTTTCTATCTACTTTAAGACAGCGGGAACCATCTATGAATTTTCACCGGCGGGATTAACAAGTGTCAAGATCCAGCGAGTCAACAATTGCACGATAGACTTATCTGCATCTAATTGGACCTGTGTGGAAATGTTACGATTTAGCTCGGTTTCTTGTGCCTAAAAAATGTATGCAACTCAGTTAAATCAAGGGATGACTTAAGTTATAGGAGTTGCTCATACAGTACAGAAAAGGTTTATTTGATGGTCCATTAGGCTCAGAATGCATTTTACTTCCCACATGACATTGAGGTTTTTGTAGGGTTAACATTGCACCTCAAAACTCAAATTTGCATGTGAAGTTGTAGCTCTAGAGTCTTCCAATGGCTTCTGTGTGACCCTATTATCAGTATTACGCTACCTTCAACGTTTTAAATAGCTCCATCACTTCCTTTTCTTTTTTTTTCCTTTGTGCAGTTTAGAGTACAAGGGAGATGGTTTGAAGAGCTGAAGTGGGTGTCAACCTCAAACCTCTCACATGGTACAAGATAAAATCACTTGCACTAGGTTCGTCTTGTATTTTCTTCTGATGCCTACTCCATATGAGGGCAAATTACTTCTTCCAGGCTCTTGTGGATGCTTCGCCCCCGTAATGAATTCGATATGCTCAAAATGGGGAAAGGAATGGCTTGGTTGAACAGAGAAGAAATTGGAAGATACTGGCCTAGGAAAGCCCCTAAAAACGAGTGTGTACAAGAATGCAATTACAGAGGCACAGTCATTCCCGGAAGCCAAAGCAGGCTGTGGAGAATTTGGAAGTTATATATTGTTCCATTTGCGTATATGCTTCAAATCATCAACCAATTCTCAACTATTTTCTTAATATCAAACGCTATCTAAATACCTACAAAGTTATAGTTAAATAGCATATCATTGGGCTGCAATCGATACTAGTTATATCTTTGTAAGTGAACTGATGATATTTTGTGGGAGCCTGGTCCTATTTATGCTCGTACGTACCTCCGCCATTGTCTAATAGCACTAATGACAATACTATGACATGGCCACAGGGGCCAATCCTTTACTAGAAAACATAGGTCATTTATGTGCGGTCCTAATGGTCCCACAAAACACATTTTCTACCAAAGGGTAACAAGACAATGACAAGAACATTAACATCAAATTGATTTTATTTACCAAAATTTGTTTGTCCTAGGGGTTAAAGAGGTTCAATTATTGTCCTGACTCATTCTTCAGATCAAGTGATCACTAGTAGTATTATTTATCGAAAATCACATTGATTTTTATCGTTAAGGCCAACCACAATGGTGGCAGTCAAAATTGGCTGCCCCAGCCCCTTCCACCCCGGGTTTTTTCCGCCTGCCCTTTTTG
>JAYMSY010000395.1:0-12340 GCA_036897685.1 Monsonia emarginata | reverse complement strand
GGGTCTTCAAGTCGCTAATTGATTGGTCTTGTGCACGCCCAAAACCCTAAGGTAATTAGGGTGACCCCATCCACTAAGGGTGGCTTAGCAATCACAATCAATCACGATGTGATGATTATTGCTCCATTTTTAAAAATAGTTCTTCCAAAATAAGTATCACATGTTTATTTTAGATCGTAAGTTTACTATGAATTACCAATTGTATCATTTCATAAGTGAAACAAATAGAGACATGATAGAAAATCAATAAAAAATGTGAGAATCTTTCATTTATGTAAATATTCAAATGTGACACTTATTTTGAAACGGAGCAAGTAAATATTTTTTTTGAAAGGGACAACCCCATGAATTTATTGCGAAGGGAATTCCAAGCTCGCTAAGTCAAGAACTTCTGTGGAAAAACTATCAAGCCAAACATGATCAGAACGATCCTGTTTGTCCCAAGAAGCCAAGACATGAGAAAGTCTATTACAAGAACAAGAAACAAGCGAAAAACGACATGAAGAAAAAAGCCAAAAATAGTTATCAATTTACTTAGCTAATCCGCCTAAATACGACGACGCCTTCGAGGATAAGTCCAACTCAGAAAATAGCACGGATGAGTCCACCTCCACCAACACATCCAAAAAACCATGTTCAAGTGCTAACAAAACACCTGACCTACAAGCCACTGCCTCAACTTCTTCTACCACCAGACTGCCAACCTTCCAACTCATGACTACTATTTTCTGAGTTGGACTCATCCTCGAAGGCACCGTTGTATTTGGGCTGATTAGGTGAGGAGATTGATAACTATTGTTGGCTTTTGTCTCTGTATCGTTTTTAGTTCATAGTTTCCTACCATTGTGTTCTACCTAACTATGGTTGAATTCATCGAATCGATTAAATAACATTACCAATTCGATTTTTAAAACGTTGCAATGAACACATAATTAGGTTAACTTTTTGGGTTTGGATTTATTTACACAAAGACTTTTGACTGCTGGCCAATGCCGGAAAAAAAAAATCTCCATTTTGGTTCTTAAAAAAATCGAAATTAACCGTTGATTAGGCCATTTGCATGAGCAAAGTCAAGCTCTCATTCACAATAGAGGTCCCGGTTCCCAGTCAACATCATTTTCTCACATTTTCTCTCCTCCCAAATATCCCCAATATCTCTCTGCCCTCACGCCTTTCTTGTTCCCAAAGAAAACCAAATCAATTCGCTTCTCTTCTCTTCCCACACCTACTCTTTATATACTCCGCAATATCTCCAACGCCTTCGCTGCTCGCAGAATCTCCATTTCTCACAATCGCATTCTCCGACGACTGACTCCGATATGCATCTCTATAATTCCTGGTTGCCGCCTCCGGTCGCCGAACAAACCAACAAGGAGAAGGACTCCTTCGCTCGTGTCGTCCGCTCCGTCAGAGAATCCTACCGTCCAGATGATCCTGAATCTGTCTACTCCACGCTCAAGTGGATCTCTGTTCTCGACTTGTGAGTTCCATTTCCACGCTTCTTTTCAGTCAATCGCTTTGTTTCTCTGTTCAATTTCACCTTCTGAATTGTATTGTTCATCGTGAGTCGATTTAGGCCCAGTTCACTAGTCCCTTAATCTATTTTAGCCGATTGATATGCAAAAGAGTGTGTTTTTTTTTTCTTCCGATGGGAGCATTGGATGATGTTTGGTTAGTTGATTTTCATCCCCTTTTCGTAATTGTATCTTGGTGTGTGAGAGAAGGAGGTGTTCCAGCTAAATATCCAGCTGCAGTGTTTGGTTTTTGGAATTTGATTTGTTATTGGGGAAAGGCTTCTTCTGGGCTTTGGTCATGAGTTTTGATAGTAAACTAGTTGGTCCTCCAAGGTCTAAAGCTTTGGGAGTGTTTGTTTCCTCATTGGGTCTATCAGTACCTTGATACAAATTGGATAGGGGACATCTTTACTACCAGTCAGATTTTCTTTTTCAGTGGTAGGGATGGCTTCTTGACAGTATAATGGCATTACTGATTGCTTGGCAGCTGTGTATACCCACCAACTAGATAGTGGGTGTTGTTGTGACGTGAACCTTACAAGAGCTGAGTTCTCCTGGAGACCCATTGGACCTTTCTTATTTTACAAGTAGGCGGTAGAGAATTATTAGGCTGCCTGACATATATTAAATGCAGGTAGGACCAATGAGGCACCAGTTCAGACACGGATACATGACACAATACGGTCACGTGATTTTTCAGTTTTGAAAAACTAAGCACACGTTAAATTTATAATTGTAATTAAGTTGTAGTTTCTACGTATGCTGAAGTAAATTTATCTCTAAACATGTCAAGTTGCAATTGAAAATTACAAACTAAATACACTCAGAGTTGAGAAAACAAATAAATCTATTCCATTTTCGACACAATGAGTCGTTAGGCACTAATACCATCAACAACTTAAGTTTAAATTAAAAAAATCAACCTTTGTCATTACTATCTTTTCGTTTTTTTTCAAATGATATGATAAGATTTGAGGGTCCGTGTCCCACACACAAATCCGACACGACTCTTTGCCCTAAGTGTCAAATCCTTTCTTCATAGGGTAGAACATTTTATCAATTACCAAAAGAGTAGTTTTAGGGCTTTAAATGCATAATATAATGCATCCCTGACATTCCTATGCTTTACCCAAACTTCGGTAAGAATTTGTGTTGCATTGAATCCTAAATGAGATCCATTTCATTATTTTAGAGTAATGGTCCTCATCTTGTGCACCATGGAATCATTTTCATTTTATGTTTTGTTTGGAAAAAAGTATGGACACCAATGAGACTTGAAATATTATACAACTCCTTCCTTCTAATTTAATCAATTGATCCTCTTAACTTAGTTTTGTTCTTCTAATCAACCCCCAAGCTCAACCTTGCACTCTGTGAAAGGAAAGTTGGTAATGTGAAGTTGTCTACCACTAAGTTTTGCTGTTTTCTCCCTCATGCAAACAACACCTTTGTATATTTGCTTACCTGTTTTCCTAACTCCTCAGCCTCTCTTCGCTGTGGATCTATCTGGATGGCAACCCATGGGCAGAATATCACGTCACTTTTCTTTCCCCTTTTTTCTCTTCTACTTCCACACAAACTTGGCATGAGCTTGAAATAATTGATTTTGTATGTGCTTATTGCTTCAATTTTGGGGAACAATTTAAGCCTACCAGTAAAAAACCATGATAATTTTGGCCAGCATCTCAACTAACAACTACAGAATCTGTATCTGTTCATGCTGTGATGGTTCTATTTTTTTTTTTATAAGCTTGTGATGGTTCTATTATGAGTAACAATCACATATCAGCAAAAATAATCTTGTAGGGCTTTTGCATTACATCCAAAGAAAACTAATTTAATAGGAAATTACAATCTTTTCTCTTATGAATGATGCCTAAGAATATTAATGAATTATCCCGTGTCAAAATTCTCAGGTTTGAGATTGAACTAGTTGGAGCCTCAACCTATAATCTTAACTTTTTAGGTTAGTGTAAGTTTAACATGGTTGTAGAACTAGGGTTGAAACGAGCTGCTCAAGCCAGTTTTGCTAGATTGGATTCAAGCTGAGCTCTAGGTAAAATTTAAATTTGTTTCACATATGAGCCTAGTTCGAATCCAGTTCCTTGAAACTCAACATGCTAGTGAGCTGACCTGCTCATCTTTACTTTATTAATTAGTATATATTATACTTAATATAGTTTAAAAAATATTTTCCTTTGGTGTAAGTATATATCAGGCTTGTTGTCTTATGTTGTTATACCGTATATTACTTATCGTGGACTCCCTTGCTTAAGCAGAAAAAGGTTTTGTAATGGCTAGATGGTGAAGATTTAGTGGAAGCAGTGTAGAGGGCTATTGGGGCTTGAGGTCTGGGTGTTTCAGTGAAGGGTGATAACTGATGCATGTTAAATATTTTATACAAGAACTTTGTATTGAAATTTGATCAATAAAACTGATCTCAGGAGTCTCTTCATCGAGATTAGTTTCAGAATGAACTTAGTTAAATTGAAGCTCAGGGATTATAATTGATTTGAACAGTTAGTTAAGTGGTGTCCATACTACAGGTAACATGTCACTTTCATTCTTTAACATTAATGATTATGGAAATTAATCCTAATTTACATGCTCAACAATATTTAGATACTGAGTTTTAAGTTCTGATGTATGTTTGGGAATTTTGCGAAAATAGAGAAGACATCTCTCATTGGGATTTGGAGTGGGCCGGATATTGCAGTGTACTCTGCGTCAGAAATGCCCATTTGTTGTCCAATATGTTTGGTGCAGCCTGGAATATAGTTCGCACACGTTGGTTACATCTTAAGATGTAATGAAATATAGACTATATAGTAACTTTGGGTTGCCTTATAACTTCACATGATCATTTGAAGAGATTTCAGGAAATTTGATTGCTGTGCTTTGCCTACAAATACTTCCGTTGTGAATATTTTGAGGTTCAAGCTAGTACAATGCAAATATGGTTCAGTCACACTATATATTTATATTTTCTTATTGTTTACAGTCAGAGAATCAGAGCATTAATTAAACTATCATCTGATTAGTAGTTGTCTATACTGATATGTTTTCTTGTACAAGATATATTAAGAATGAGTTTGCTTTAATGGATCGTGATTATTAATATTAACATGTAAGTATTATCATTCATGGTTGGTTCTATAATAGTATAGTGGTTTGGTGATAGGTCCATAGGAGCCAATAATACATATTTATGTAGTGGTTACCTGTTGCACTTTTAGTTGATTCAACTTGCTAATGATGCTGGAAGGCCACTGATTTTATCCCTATGAGGTTGGTGATGTGAGTGGAAGAATCTAACGTCATATGCAATCTATTCTGCAGGTTTATCAAGGCAAAAAGTGATATATCTTTGGAAGATGTGGGGGCATTAGTTGAAACTGGGCTAGAGTTGGTCAATGTATCTCGTAACAAGCTTTATGCCCAGGTAGTACATTGCATTTTAGAAGCGATTGTTACTTCTTGTATTTTTTCGTCTTTCCTTGTCAATTCATCCCTGTGACCTCGAGGTCATGGAAACACTGAACATCCTCCTGAGGATGTGTACATAAATGATCCTCCTCAGTCCTTAGTTCCCATAACAATGGGAGACTAATGCGTCAGACATCATTTTTATTCAATTATTCGTTCTAAATGATGGTTTGATTTGTATTAATTAGGTTAGATGGGGAAATATCCTAGTAAGATTACTAAATAAGTACCGGAAAAAGCTATCCTTGCAAGTTCAGTGGCGGCCTTTGTACGACACTCTGATACATACACATTTCTCCCGGTGAGTTTCTGCCGTTTCAAACATGTGCCTAGTTATACATGATTGGTTAAATTACTACATTCATATTTGTAGTTGATACTCTGTTTGAGAACTTTTAAGTCTTTTGAGGAATTCCATTTGTGGCATATAAGAAATTTAATGTTGTATAGCAATTTTGATCTTTCATAGTCTAGGGTAACTAGCTCTAAGTCTTGGGGTTTTGTTTTCACTATCATCGATCTGTACACTATTTTGACTGAAACTTTTCTGATGTACCTTACGGTTACAGATCCTCTAACTTCATAACTACTCAGTAGTTTACCATGTTAGATTGCAATCTTTATATTTCTGAAATTTTCTCATGCTTGTGATCTTCATGTCCTTATCTCTAACAGAAATACAGGTCCAGAAGGGTGGAGATTGAGACAGAGACATTTTGAGACAGTTACTTCCCTTGTTCGATCTTGCCGAAAGTTCTTTCCTCCAGGTTCTGCCTTTGAGATATGGACAGAGTTTAGGTAAGTGCTCTGAGCTTCTACTTTCAACTTTTTTTTATTCTTGATCACATTGAGGCCATAATGAAATTCATGAACTTTTGTCTATCCCTTAGTTGCACACTGGTGCATTTTAAATTAAATTTATCTTGGAACGAGCTACATAAAGTTCTAGTTATTCATTAAAATCAGGCCATACCGGCATAAACACACACAATCAAAAGAAGGGAAGAGCGATATATAGTATGTACAGAATTGTCAGAACTTATTTAGGTTTGCATAATTTTGTATTTGTAGTTAGTGTGGAATACAAGATGACCATTGTTCATCCTTGGGAGTTTCCGTGTTTGTAATAAATATATTTTCTCTCTTGGAATCGGCATGCGTTGTCTACTACAGTCTCAGATCTAAATAAGGAGGCCCATTTGATGCTTCCTGCCTTGATATTTTGTCTGATATCTATTTCCTTCTACAGTGTCTTGCGATAACCGAAATTCTGGTAATTACAATTGAAACAAACCAGGATATTACACTCCAAACCCTTTTTCTACTGTCATATGGTCATTAATTTTAATCTCTTTAGAACGTGGGATACAGAAACCTGGGGATGTAATAGAATCAGACATTAATTAATTGGACGGGGTGACTATTTTCAGCCTCTCTACATGTCACTCTCTTGTTAAGTTAACACGTTTTGCATAATTGAACAACCTGCAGATCCTTATTGGAAAATCCGTGGCATAATTCATCCTTCGAAGGTTCTGGGTTTGTCAGACTGTTTCTTCCTACGAATGTGGACAACCAGGGTTTCTTTTCACAGTAAGGAGTGAACTTATATTATTTTATCCTTCCATGTTTCATTTGTTTTTTTTTTTTACAAATTAATAAACAAGATTGGGAGGTTACAAATTACATATAAATCCCTTTAAACCCTTTCCACCCAGATGTGTATCCACTCAGATTCGAATTCACAACCTCTTGGTTGTAAGTGAGTACCTTGACCACTAGGCCAAAGTTGGAACACCACGTTTCATTTGGTTGATACATAACTTGAAGAAATTTATTATTGACATGACAGTGATTGGATCAAAGAGTGCATGGACCTGTGGGATACAATGCCGAATTGCCAATTCTGGAACAGTCAATGGGCAGCTGTTACAGCTCGAGTCATAAAGAACTACAAATTTATCGATTGGGAAAGTTTCTTACTGACCCTTTTCTCGAAGTACTTGAATATGTTTGAGGTAAGTGTATAACTCTTCAAATGGTTAAATTTTACTTCTAAAAATTGGTGCCTGGTACTTGAGCTATGTAGTTGTTCTATTTGAAGATTGTTTTAAATTGAACTGCTAAGTATATTGTGTGAGATTATTCCCCAACAAAATCTGCTGTGGCCTGTAATAATAGCATAACTGGTTGTACACTTGTCATTGCTATCTTGGCATTACCCTTTTGAATGGTCTGATTGGTGTACATTATTCAAAATGGAGTCTTCATACTGACAACTTATTTTCTTCTTATTCTTGGCCTTTTATTTGCTTAAAACTTATAAGCTGTTTGCTGAAGTTATGTCTACTTTTGCTGTTACCAGTGCTGAGAAAGTTATTTGTGGCCTGTAATAATAGCAATACTGTTTGTACACTTTCATCGCTATCTTGGCATCACCATTTTGAATGGTCTGATTTGTACAGTATTCAAATTTGAGTCTTCATACTGACCACTTATTTTCTTCTTATTCATGGCCTTTTATTTGCTTAAAATTTATAAGCTGTTTGCTGAAGTTATATCTACTTTTGTTGTTACAAGTGCTGTGAAAGTTATTGATCTAGTATTTGAAGTTCATTTTTATCTAGCTATCTTTCAGGATTGCCTACTAGAATGGTTAGGTTAAGGGCTTGTCTGTGTAGTTGTGTGTTTAATCTTCTAATCATTGGTCAAGTGTTACTACTTGTTACCGAGTCCTTTTCTTCATCAGCAGGCGCATGTGTTTCTTCTCCCCTACTGCTGAAAATTATATTTGCTCATATTAGTACTCATATTCTTAGTGCATGCATTAATCATTCTTTTGGTTGCTGTTATGATGTTTCACACAAAATCTCATGGTTTTAGCTATTATTATTAACGACAGGTTCCAGTGGCAAATGGAAGTGGATCATATCCTTTTTCTGTGGATGTTCCCAGAAATACTAGGTTCCTATTCTCCAATAGAACTGTCACCCCAGCAAAAGCCATTGCAAAATCAATTGTAAGATGGGTGTACTTATGGCATAAATTTCATCGCTTTCATGAATTGACACTGCTATATGGATGGTTCCTACATTATTGGTCATCTGTTTGCAATTGCTTTGCAGGTATATCTATTGAAACCTGGTAGCTCGGTGCAAGAACACTTCGAAAAATTGGTCAACCTCTTAGAACAGTTTGTTTTCTGACATTTAAATGTTTATTTTTCTTGCTTCCAAAGTATGTACATCGCACATAATTATTTTTTTGCTTGGTACTAATGTTATAGGTATTACCATCCTTCCAATGGCGGCCGCTGGACTTACTCATTGGAACGATTTTTATTCCATTTAGTAATTTCATTTCAGAAACGACTCCAGCATGAGCAACAGTAAGAAGAAACTTTTGTGCATGGACATAGGATGTATTGCATGTTACTCTAGCATTTTTTGCTCTGCTAATTATTGTTATCGCAGGAACACGAATAGTAATGAAAAGGCTGACTACCTAGGAAAATCAGAAAGGACCTATTTTATTAATGTGCTCTTGAAGTTAATTGATCATGGGCAATATAGTAAAAATGAGCATCTTTCTGAGACCGTTGCTGAAGCGAACTTCTACTTTGTCTTACGTGGAGCCCCCATGAGTCCTTCCGTTTCTAGTGACTGAGTTGGAATATAAGTTAACTGTATACACTCGATTTTTTACTGTGAATATACGCATTTTTGATATTTGACTCAATATGTAAGAGACATAATGTTACCGGAATTGCTCCCCCTCCCGTCTTACCTGAATTATCGTGCAAATTAATCAAATAGATTTAAAACCTCTTTCTCACAATAGTTTTAGTCTTGAACGATGTTTTTCTTCTTGTTCTTTTCTCCTAGTGCACTCTGGTTTTTCTTACACGGTCTCCCCCATTTAGTCTTCATAGCACATATATCCTGCATGATTATGGTAACAGTATCAATATATTTATTTGAATTTTCAATCGTATGTTTACTTTCAAAGTGGCTATTGATTCCTTTATTAATATCGTTATGCTTTCAGGCACACCAGCAGAAGGAATAATGCCGAGCATTATTTTTAGCAAGCTTTGTTAATGTAACCATAATTGTGGACTGCATATGAAGAGTTATGCATACTAGGTATGCATGCGGAACTCAATCTCAATTTTCTTTTTAGTTCTTTCTATTTGCTTATAAGTAATGCATTAAGTGGCACGTAATGTTATCTGACGACGAGTGGCCGAAGCGGCAGAGGAAGGTATAGAGGCCGTGGCTACAATGGTGGAGGAGGTCTCGGTGGAGGTCGTGGGGGCGATTGGTACCGTTGACGGGGTGGCCGCGCGGGTGCTACAATTGCGACGAGTCTAGTCTCTTGGCGACAGACTGCTTCCAGGGATCCGATCTGTGATTTCTCTTTCATCTCGTTTCTTTAAAATTTGGTTTCGTGTTGGGTATTTCGATTTGTAGTCAGTGTCTTGTGGTGGTTTTGGCCCTTTTTGTGGTTAGAGATGATGGTGTTTCTGGGTTGATTTCGATATGGGTATCGAGGTCTTTGGTTTCACCCAATGTTTTGGTTCTTAACGTGGTTGGATTGGGTCTTACAACATCTTTTAGCTTTTTGTCTTCTGGGTTTTGTTAATTTGTGGTACGGTAATGGGTCTCTTGGTAAAGGGCGGAGTAGACGAAACGAGGAGAAAATTATGGACAAAATCTTATTCTTTTGGTGAACATGAAATTGGTACTTTCTCTGATAAAAGTGTTCACACACATGTATACATGCTTGGATCCTATTCTAAGGTATTGTCATTAACAATTGGAGCTTATTCTAAGGGATGATATTTGGAAGGTATTTTCTGCATATTTCTTGTCATCAGGTTACAGTTATGAGACATCTCTTTGTTCCTTTTACCTTTTTCTTAAGAATTTTGGCTGAATAAATTCTAAAGATTTGAGATTCTATTCCTAAGTCTGCAACACATACAATTATGCCACTCAATGATGTTTTTTTTAATGTAAGATATCCTCTTTGTTTGATTAAGTGACTGTGTTGGAATATAAGTTCGCTGTATAGAGTCAATTTTTTACTGTGAATATACGCATTTTTGATATTTGACCCAATATGTAAGAGATAATGTTACCGAAATTGCTCCCCCTCCCATCTTACTTGAATTATTGTGCAAACTATTCAAATAGATTTCAAACCTCTTTCTCAAAATATTTTTGGTCCCGAACGATGTTTTCCTCCTTGTTCTTCTCTCCTAGTGCACTCTAGTTTTTCTTATACGATCTCCCGCATTTAGTCTTCATAGCACATATGTCCTGCACGATTGTGGAAACCATATATCAATATATTTGTTTAAATCTTCCATTGTATGTTTACTTTCAAAGTGGCAATGGATTCCTTTATTAATATCGTTATGCTTTCAGGTACACCTTCAGAAGGAACAACGCCGAGCATCATTCGAAGCGACTTTTTTTAATGGAACCATAACTGTTGACTCCATATGAAGAGTTTTGCATACTAGGTATCCATGAGGAACTCAATATCAATTTTCTTTTTAGTTCTTTCTATTTGCTTATAAGTAATGCATTGAGCGACACCTCATGTAATATGACGAGGAGGCAAACGGTAACGAGTGGCCGAAGCGGCAGGGTAGGTATGGTGGACGAGGCTACGGTGGTGGTGGAGGAGGTTGCGGTGGAGGACGTGGGGTCGATGGGTACCGTGGAAGAGGTGGCTGCGCGGGTGCCACAATTGCGATGAGTCTAGTCTCTAGGCGAGAGATGATGGTGTTTATGGGTTGATTTCGATATGGGTACATTCAGGTCTTTGGTTTCACCAAAAATTTTGGTTCTTAATGTAGGTGGATTCGGTGTTACAACATCTTTTAAATTTTTGTCTACTGGGTTTTGTTAATCAGTGGTGCGGTACTGGGTCTCTTGGTAAAGGGCATAGTAGACGAAAAGAGGAAAAAATTGTGGGCAAAATCTGATTCTTTATGTAAACATGAAATCGGTATTTTCTCTGATAAAAGTGTTAACACACATGTATACATGCTTGGATCATATTCTAAGGGATGGTCATTAACTTCCTTTTGACTATCCTTGTAGACTCCTCTTAAACGCTTGCTATTCTAAGGTATGATATTCATAAGGTATTTTCTGCATATTTTCTTGTCATCAAGTTACAGTTATAAGACATCTCTTTGTTCCTTTTACCTTTTCTTTAGTATTTTGGCTTAACAAATTCTAAAGATTTGAGATTCTATTCCCCTGCCTGCAGCACATACAATTATGCCCCTTAGTGATGTTTTTTTTTAACGTAAGATATCCTCCTTGTTTGATTAAGTGATTGTGTTGGAATGTAAGTCCACTGTATAGAGTCGATTTTTTTATCAATTATTTTCTCTGTCATGAAGGTTGAGGTCACAGCTTTATTGTTATTCTGCTTAAGTTGAGTGCTTGAAGGTTCCTTTAATCTTTGATGGATTATTTTATTGAGCCGCTGATCAATCGTTAATTGATTACATAGGGCTATCAACATTTTTTGTTCAATTGTTAATTGAGTTTCTAATTCGATCACACCTTGTTCAAATGGTAATTTCTTTATGTTCAAGTCTATATTTATTGTAGATTGCATTATGAATCTGAAAACACTATATTGTTAGCATTCATCACGTCTCACATTTAAAATTTATGTGTAGTTGCATTATTAATTGTTGTTATAACGCCGAAACACTGAGATATCTTCCCTTTGAAACTGTTTTTGGTGTTTTTTTTGTTTTTTCCTTAATTGCGAGCTGGTATGGACTGAAGTGTAAATGTTGTTTTCGTTTTTTTAATTGCAGGGTGCCAAAATTAGAGTCCTATTATGTTCCCAAACAATATATTTAAGGTACTATTTCTATCTTAATACAATTAAATATTTAGTTATATATTTAAATGTAAGTGGATCTTTAACTTTTTCAACCATTGGAACAAATTCAAGCTAAACAAGTTTTATGTTTTGATCAGGTAAGCTAACAATTTTATTTATCATGTTAAGGGCCAAGCTGTTGAGTTGTAAGTTAAACCGTAAACATATATAAAATGAGAAGCATTCAAACATATTATGTGCTCATTATATGATATAACGCAGGACTACTCATTTACAACTGTTGTTCATATGTGAAGAACTCAAACCTTGATGAGGTTTTGAATCATTAAGATAACATTTTATTGGTTGTTTATTGCTTTGGATTTGGATAGCCAAAACTGATATTGCTATTTGTTTTTTAAAGGCAAGGTAGTAGATTGTAATCTAACACTACATTGTGTGTGTGTGTCTATATATAT
>JAYMSY010000394.1:0-12344 GCA_036897685.1 Monsonia emarginata | reverse complement strand
CCAAGGTCACTTCTCCATCTCCACTCACGCTTTCAAGTATAGTAATTCCTAAGGATTATCAGTAGAGGCCACTAGAAGTAAGGTATTACTGGATTTATCAAGTAGGTGCCATCTCCACCAATGACAAGTTTCCACCCTTCCAATATAGCATTTGAAAAAATTATGCAAGGAAAATAAATATAGCACAAAAGTAGAAAGTGCTCCCTTACCGCTCCACCTTTCCAGCAAACAAAGTTTGGGTTTTCTCTTGACTGCATCACCTATTTGGAACACACAAACTCAACAACAATCAATCTTATTATCCAAAGATGAACAGAAATGGGCTAGTCAATACACACAAGAAATAAGTTAAATCATTAAAAGAAATGAAATAGCCATCACAGTGCAAAATCACATTTCATTCAGAATCTTTGCCATTTAATTCAAAAATGCTTTCAATAAAGATGAACATTTGTTCAACTTTTGTATTAGTTATTACGTCTCTCTGGTTACTGGCTGAGCATATTCTTTTAGTAATATACCTTCTTGAAACTTTTCACAGATACATTACATTCAGGAAATGAACTTTGAATTTGTCGCATAAGCCGAACAAGTCCTATTAGAGCAATAATAATTCCATCCATCCCAAAGTATGAGGAGACCAACAATAAAGAATAATAATGGGAGATACAATCAAATAACCCTCCAAGAGATAGCTAACATAATATTTTAATTTGCATAGGGCAAAATATCATTATGCATACTCATTATTAACAATCAGGAATAGCCATCAGCAGGATAAATGGCTGTAATACAATTGATGTTGATATATAGTATAATTCACAACCAACGAAGAGAACAAAAGGTTTATCGTAACTAAGAAAAAGTTATGTATAAACTAACCTCCACAGTGTCAATTGCTTCATTTGAAGGAATTGCATGCAAAACTCTGCAACAAAAATCAAATTTTTACAGTTAAAATTTATGTTGCTTTTAGATAGCTTCTTAATGAGACAATTTATCGTTTCTTCTTTACATTATAAGCTTTTTCGTCTCAGATAATTCGAATTCATCTATTTCTCCCATCCAAAGCACCACATTTTTTTCTGTTTTACATTTACTGTGACCTTATAACCAAGTGGACAAATGAGTGCTATTAGACTAAGAATGCCTTTAGAAATTATAGTATTAAAACCCAAGATACAATAAAGCACTGCAGTTTTATATTTCATAGCACAACAATATACAGCATCAATTACTGAAAATGTAACAAAAAACATTTTGATGATTGATTCCCGTCACACTATGCATGGAATATTTTCAGAGGCAAACTAGCAATTCTTCAAACACCCCATCCATACATAGGTTTACTACAAGTGCATAGATCCAAATAAGGAGAAAATCAATCAGCCTTGTGAATTCTCCATGAATGAAGACCTATACCTTGGCTACAGTGACTTGGTCACTACAAGTGCTCTTGATCTCTACCCTTATTGAATACAATGAAGATTTTACAAGGAAAGCACTTGTTTAAGTAGCAAAATACACGATTGCCCATTAATATCAATCCCCACCTTTAGTATATATTAAGTAAAAAGCAGCAGCCCAAACAATTGCTTTTTGGAGCTAAGGAAACTAATGTTTCTCTGTACTCTAAATGCTTTAACTCAATTAACAAAGTCAACAAAAGAGGCTATATGCTTAATAGCACTCAGATTAAATACAGTGTTTATATGTACTAAAATAAATAAATGCATACACAGCTGTTGAGGAAAATCACATTCTTTGATATGAAGGACAGTGGAACAAACCTCTCCTCCACTGCAGCAATTAGACCGCTTGTCAAACCAACTCCGCCAATCTAAATCACAAAACTGTCATTTCTAAAACATACTCATAACAGAAATCTGAAACAATTAATAGTTGCTGACAAAACTCACCAATTGTATGCTACAAAATAATTTTCTTTGGAGATCTATACGCCCTGTCAAAATATGACACACGATAGTATAATCAGCATCAAACCATGCCTCATTGCAATGTAAAAGAGATGTATGTTTTAGTCAACCTGTTGAAAGAATACTACTAGTGATAGCTTCTGCAAGGCCAACCTTCTCCTCTTTCTTTGGCTTAGCATGAAACATAGGGTAAGATTCCCACATAGGTAGCCCAACGTTCACACTTGGATACATACCATCAGACATATCGGGCCTCCTATGAAATTCCAAGTGCCATGTATCTTCCAGCATATCATCATAATCATTAAACCTGGTTTAACAAGACAGCACAAGAGTATCAAATGAAATGACTTGGCACTATTAATTTCATTGTAAGAAATCAAGAAAAGTTTATGAAAATACTAACCATGGCCGTGGTGGTGGAGGATAGACATCTGGAACCAAAAGCATTGGATAAAACAAACCCATAGGAGGAACCTATATAAATGACTATCAGCACAAATACTCATTCCATCCTTCAAGAAGATAGTTAAGGGTATAGAATGTCATTAAGAACAGTACATTAAGAGCAGTTAGCCTTGTCCTGTGAGATCCAGGTGGCATGCCATCCTCATAAGAATGAACCCCTGCTACAGATTCAACCTCCCCCTCCTGTAATGTAGAAAAATAACAGATAAACGAAAAGGGGCCTAACTAATATACAAAATTACTCATCAAGGACCAAGTATCAGTAAATCAGTTCAGCACTGAACCCAAGAGCTCCAAAAAATGACAAAACTTGACTGACCCAAAGCAAAATTATATCATAAATAAACTATATGATTAGCATACTCGACCTAGGCAAGAGTGATACCAGAGCCATAAACAGAACACTAGAAGAAAGATCGTATCATGATAACCTTCAACATTACTCACGTCACGCACATGCACGCGCGCACATATTTTAGAGAGAGAGGAGTCATATTCCCTAAACCAAATATGTAATGAGCAATTCATTTCCTAGACTACAAGGTAAATCCTAGTAACAATCTAAAGTGAAGACACTCGTATTGCTGACATTAAGAAATCTTTATGCCGCTTGCCACTCTTGACTCTACTTAATAAATGACAAGCTTATTTCATCTGCTCTATGATCTGATAAAATTGAGATAGAATGGGCAACGTTGATCTCCAGTAAGTCATTATATTGACAGGGCCATTACAGAGTTCAAATATAACACTATAGTCAACCTCAAGAAGGGCACAAGAAAGCAAATGAGGAGAAAAAGAATACAAGACCAGAAACAAGAATCCACCATTCCTAGTTCAGGGAGACTGATTATTTCAAGAATGAAGCCCTACTTAGTAATCAAGAGGATAAAAGATAACCATAGTGTATATCCTAAGTTAACTCACTTTGATCTGGCAGTAGGACTCTTTCAGCCCATTTACCATCAAAAGATCTATAGGCTTCGTCAGAATGTCAGTACGAATTTGTGGCCACGTCTGATGATGCCTCTGAGTCCATAGAAGGCACCTTGATATATCCTGAAGGAGCAAGCACATTATTCAGCTAGTAGAAACAAAATTACTTCGCAAATGAAATCAGCAACTTAAGAACGAAGGTAAACAAACACATAATAGAAAAGCAACAACATATATCGACTCATCAGCACAATAATTCAAGATGATATAGAATACATGTTGCAAGGGAAACCAAAAGATGAAGAGGAAAATTTATTGAAGTATTGGCTCAAAGGTTTAATTGTTTGCAACGGATAATGGCAAAGGGATAAAATCCAAGGAACATCTTAATCTTTTATGTTTAAGACCCACACCTATCAACCAAAATTATAATATCAACAGTTGTTTATCTTAACTAACACAGCAAATTGGAATTTATCCGAATGTCATTTTATTGCCCGTTGCTATTAAACAAGTAGGTCTTCTCCTCCGAAACATGCTAATCTGTCTAAGAACATTTTGCTACTCTAAATTTTCAAAGCTTCTTCCTCTTTTTTAGTAGAGAAACTTAATCTTAAATCAGATTTTTGTTACTCCTTTCATGATTTGAGATTACAACTTGTAAAAAAAAGATTGGAAATTAGAATACAGAAACTAAATGACTTTAGGACATGTCACTGCAAACATCCATTGTTTTTATTGCCACATTGAGCACAATCAAAGTCAGGACAAGTAATAGGCATCCAGTAGAAATGTGAGGATGGTAAACAGATAATATCTGATTTCCCCTTCAAAATTAACATCTTGCTCTTCGAGAACAATTATGCACCACAGTGATAATGCAAATGAATGCAATGAATGATGAAGTAATGCTCAATGTTTTGCAGCATAATGAGAGCTCTAAGTGACTTTTTTATACTCTGAATAAAATCATATTCGTGCAAGTACAGAATCCACTATGACATGTTATTTGGTCAGGTTAATTATAAGCTACAAAGACCAGATTCAAGAATCTGAATTGAATAATTCAGAAGGGGCTTATGAACTAAGTCAACATGTCAAATACTCAAATTATGGTGGATGAGAAGGCTGTTTATCAATCTATGTACTAAACTGAGTGGGAAGGGGGCAGAAAATATGAAGGGTAAAACTTATTGGTTCAACCACAAAGCCAAAAGTAAACTAGTAACTGGGAAAATCATTCAGAGATTAGTATAAAGTCATTTCCTCATATACTAGTAACTTGGAAATTCCATAAACAGTTGGAAATAAAAAAGGAACCCACACCTCTCCACCAAAGGGTAAAGTTTTCTCTGTAGTAGGTAGAGCCACTCCATCCTGAACAACAAAACAAACATGCAGTTATATATCATAACTTTATACTGCTATTCTCATTCCTGAAATTCACTTTCAATTTTTCTGCATTTTTCTACATGAAGTACTTAGCATGCGTTCCATTTCCATATAACTAAATGCAACAATTCAGTAAGAAAATAATTGTTTACGAATGATGCGGTGGCAGCATATGATGACAACTGATAATAATTATGCTGGTGGCATAAAGGTCTGATCATAATATCTCTCACAGGGCAGGCAGTGTCAGTTGTTGGATTAATGAAAATAATGGTGACAAAGTGTAAACAATGGGCTATGGGAATAAAGTGGCATTCCTGTCTGATCTCAAGGAGAACAGAGACCATGCTTGTCATGGATATAATGTTCCTGAATTTGTGTTCAAGACAACTATAATTTAACTTCCACAAAAAACAACTATAATTTTGTTTTGGCTGTAATTAAACACTCTGGTGTCTAGGTCGAATTATGGTTGGTTAGTATCAACGATGATACTATTTAAGGGAATAGAAAAAAGCTTATACTTCAAGAGCAGAATGCCTTTTGCAACAAGAAATGTGCACATACTTGGCTCAAAAGTCATAAGAACAATATCTAAAATGGTACATCATATCCTTAACTGCTCTATAACATAGTATATGAATGTACTGAGCAAGCAAAAATTAGGTGATACAGATAATGAAGTTACCTCAACACAAATTACTGATGTGACCTGAGCACCAATATTTACAATACATGCAGTCGATAAACCATTCCCAAAAGCTGCAGCAAGACCTTCCTGAATATCAAGCAAATTAGGATACTGTTAAATTGTAAAGCCCCGCATCATCTATGACTGCATATAAAGGAAGAGTTAAACCCAACTATTAGGTTGACCTTTTAGTTGTTCAAGTTAAGCTCATATATGAAGCCCAATCAATAAATTTTAAGATGGTACCAGAGCAAGGTTTATCCTGGGCCTGAACACCCCCAATGTCAGACCTTCAGCCCATCAATTATCTTGAGTCCACATGGAGGCATCTGTCTTAATCTTGGCCTGAACATGAGGGGTGTTGAAGTATAATGACTACATGTAAAGGGGAAAGTCTAACACAACTATGAGGCTGACCTTTTACTTGTGGAGCCCAAGTCCTTTATATGTAGCCCAATCAATAAAACTTAATCCCTGTCCCAAAATGTGCAAGACATTTCTAAAAATAGTTATCCCACAATAAGTGTTCCATTTCTATAATTAGTAAATTAGCCATGGATTATCACTAGTATCCCTCCATTACTTTGTTTTAATGAAAGACATGATGGCAAATGGGGGCAAATGGTGGAAAGTCAGACACTAAAACTTAAACCCTTAGCTTTCGTAAGTAGTCAAATGGGCACATATTTTGGAACAGAGGGAGTAACTACACAATACAAACTTACAAAGGGGGATGGTTCAGAACAGTAATAGTCCAACTCTAACATGAGCAAAGTTCAAGCAAACAGATCCTACATTTAACTTGGACATGAAATGCAAAATTGTTGCAACGTACACTAGTAACAGATGAATCTTTTATAAAATTATAATGCATTGCAGCCATTTAGTTTGTAGATAATATTATCTCCAGCGTGCAAATTAAAGAGAAAGCCAAACACAAACAAACACACGTAATTTTCATAGCAAATGTGTATCTGACATGAATCTGTTCAAGAAGCAAACGCAAAAAACTAAGATATGGTCTTGTAGAAAAGGAAACTATTACATGTACTCTATTGCTAAATCTGTGTCCAATATCTATGCCTTGAGATAGCCAATAAATTTGTTATATCTGTCATGTCTTTTGAAATGACAGATTCCCAAGTAGTTCAAGCATTCCACTGAAGAATTAGACCCATACAACCAATAAAATCATGTTACCACAGGATTAGTGACGTGTAATAATAAGACTAGATTAGATAATATCAAGCTACCTTTGAAAATTAGTTTAAAGGTCAAGTTTTAACACAACTAAAAATACGATGTCTCACCTGATGTACCACCGCAGTGGTAAAGCACAAGTCTCGCAGTACTATAGACAACATTTCCTTAATTTCTGTTCAAAACAGAAGATGATCAGAAAAATAGGATTACTTTCCAGTAACCAACCCTGCTTTCAATTTTCTACAAGTTTTTGAGCTTTCGCTTTGCAAGCAGAATCATAAATCATAACCATAGATTCATAGAGAGATAAACAACAATCAACCCTTATCCCAAAACCAAGTTGATGTCCTGGTTAGCAAAATGCTCTATTTTCGTTCAAGGACAGTGATTGAAGTACTTATTCAAGTACATACAATTCATACGCAAATGCATGCATATACTTAACCTTGAACAGATGAATAGGCGCATGGTTATTTGGACATGCATATGCAAGTGCAGAATATTCTAAGATAAGCATGGTGGAAAATTGAAAATAAGAAACGTATTCATCCATCTAAAAATATCAACAGCAGTAGAACAAAAAATTATTACAAACTCATACCACGATTATCAAATGTTTCTGGCAGAACAAGAATGGCAGAATACTTGTATCTTTCACTGTGAGGGATATGTAATTTCTCTGTCAGTATCCAGTCCCATATAGTATGTAGATCCTCAACTACCTGTAGAATAGACAAAATTAAAACTAGGAGGCACAGTAGCTTGTAAATAACTAAAAAACAGTCTTTTAAGTGTGTTCCTAACAATAGTACAGAGTGAAAAGGAACTTTATATACCATGTCTGTATAATGAAACAATTTTGAATAAGATTTCAACCATAAAATGTGCAAAAAAGCCAATGAGCTGATGATATGTGTAGAAAAGCAGGTCTACATATATGGGGCCGGGCTGATAGTTGGGTTTGTCCAAACCCTTTATATGTGGGCTTCATATTTTACATCTAAAGGATTGAGCATCTACACATAGGCCATAGCAGGCAAACATATAAAATTGGGCCTATCAATCGGGCCAGGCTCCACAGCTAAAAGCTCAAGCTGATAGTTGGTTTTGTCTTAACCCTGTATATTTAGGCTTCATATTTTACATTTAAATGATGTGGGACTGTATATCTAAACAATATATGTAGCAACGAGCTGCACTGTGTGGTAAGTGGTAACAGATTGTGAACAAGAAATACAACTCTTTCCCTCAAGGGAAATGAACAAATATCTTTGATACAAATTAGTTTGGGCAATCTCATGGAGACAGTACCTGCTGCAGAGGATAATGATGTGAAACATTTAAATGACCTCTGCGAATAGGACGGCGTAAACAGTACGGCTCTGTTGGGGCTATTTTTAGGGCATCTTCACCACAAACGAACCTTCTGAACTTGCGTTCATTTGAACTAGACTCTGTAACAACAGTAGTTTCTTGCTGATTACTGGGCTCATTAATCACACCAGTATCTTTTGAGCTTTCTGCATAGTGCATAACCAATATGAATTCCGGGAAATGAAAATTAACATAAAGCAAAAAAAAACATATGAAAGGAATATATGAACTCAAATGTCATTTCACCTTCTACCTTGATCAATCACAAAGGATGAAAGATGATACCACTAACAGTTCAGCATGCCCACAAACAAATGACTAAAATAACAACCACAGACAAATAAGTAAATAATGAGTTAATAAACCGGAAAATCTTATGGATTTCTCTTGTTACAGTTCTTTGTAGATTATAGAAGCTTAGTTTGTCAAACATGGATAAGTTGAGTGTTATACAGTATATTCACTTTTATGGACTCTAAGCTAAGCTATGAAACTTGAGCCTGAAGATGCTATAATCTAGAACGAGGAATCAGTGTATTAGAATTTTGTTGTCACAATGTACAATGCTCTATAATGCACTAGTGAGCAAATCCTAATGGGCTTCATTCTAAGTCAGACAGTCAGACCAATTACAATCATAATAATCATAGGCAGTCCCTATGACTGGGCATATGGGTAAAATACTAAATCAACCAGTTTATCTTACATTCAAATTCTTTCCTACATAACTGACATTATTCAATTTCTTTTTTGATACGCTTTTTCAACACCAAAATGGTCAGAAGATCCATTTCATGTCAATTAGCACATATAGGAGAATACCATGAATATAGTTAATGTGACATAACCCTGTTACAAGAAGCATTGATCTCTTTTATATATGGCCCTAATATGTGCAAAGCCACCATCATCATTTAGTTAAGAAGTGCAGACAAATCCCGGTTTACTCATCACCTTCATTTCAAGTAGCTACAGATAGAAAAGATAACCACACCATAGCCCCAAACATCATAAATCATAAGCATCAACTAGCACAACACCATATGCTCAGTTGAGATATAAAATACCATAATAAGCAGAGACATGACTATAGGTACAATACAAATACTGAAATACATAATATGCAACTCTACATATCTTAAACAAACTATTATTTTCTTTTAAATTTGAGTGTTTAATCAGTTCAAAATACTTAGCTATACACAACATGTTCATTTAGCAATGACAACTTCACCATTAGCATATTAACTTATGCTTCAATTAATGCTAGTAATGTATAGATTGGCAAATACACAATGCAGGTGGCATACTGATTTAGCATGCTAGAAGTAAACTCAAAATTCATGATTGAACAGCCACAATAAGGATGGAGGCACGATTTGGCACCATCTTCCATATTTACCAGAAGAATAATCTCCCCAACTACTAAACAAGAGTAAGCTTGAAACATTAGATAAAGTATGGCCGTGAGCAGTACACTAAAAGCACCATAGACAATAGATAAGAAGAGAAAGAAAGTGGAGTAGCATATGAAGCAAATCATGTGAGAATTTACTTTACCTATTACTGGAGATGGATTTAGATCCTCATATACGTTTGTCCAAGTGAAGGCTGTCTCCTTTTTGTTACTTTGTGGATTATATCCATCAACACGTCCCATCTGCAGTGTGAATAATATTATAATGATTGTTGGCGCTAAGCAGGTAAAAAGAGGCAGGCGTCCTCTTTCTACATTTGCAAATGACTGCTCATTATAGAACAAATGCAACTGCAGCTGTTTTTAAACACATTAAGCTTGTTTTTCAAATGAGAAAAACAATGGTCTTGGAAGAATTAGGATCACAAACAGCTAAAGATAATATTTGGAAGTAATATCTCGTAAATATCACACTCCATGATAGTGAGAGATGATGCTGAAGCAAGTTGTCTTCTATAAGGAAAGGCTAAACAACATTACCCACCAAATTTACTTTAATATAAGTACTAAGCGAGCAAGAAGGTAGCATGCACCACCCAAGTTAGCTGCAAACCATACAAAGACGTAAGAAAGTAGTTATTTCATATTTTTTTATTTGGTTATGAAGGTCTTAAATCTTTCTTGTGTTCGAGCTCCACTAAAAATAGCTTCTACTCTTACACATCATAGAAAAGAAAAACATATGCTAGACGGATAGAATCCTGGCAAAGAGAGAAACAATAGAAGGGGAATGTAATAGAGGATAGAACTGAGGGAAGGCAAGATGGCAGCAGAGGGAATCCAGAAGGTTTACCATCAGCATATCAGTAATGGGTCAGGGACAGGATCTTCATTTAATTACTGACAGTACAGTTCTTTAATCCTATATAGGTCTTGTTTGAAAGGAAAGCAAGTAGCGAGGACAGGGAAAGTTGGAAGTTAAGGATTGAATATCACAAAATAAAATGAGTAAGACAAGTTCAGCAATGTCCACGTGTCTTTCATGAATCTATCAAGCAGTGTATACTCATGCTAATACTTCTCATCAAATAGTTAAGATCACAGATAAACATTGTGAAAGAAGAGCAAGTGTTCAATTACTAAAGCGTCAACCTTATAGCACAGTCAAACATAGAATTTGAAAACAAAGTTTCTATGTCATGATACGTTACAAATGGAAGCAGCCTATCATACATCAGCATGTCTTATGCGTCATGATTCTTCAGCCATATTAATGTAAGGGTATTCAAGTGGAAAGCATGTGTCCTAGACTTCACGCCAAAATCTCCCATGACTCCTAACTGTGTGATAACGAACTGATTGATACATGGCCCCAACAGTCATCCCAAACACTAACATTCATCAAAATAAAGGCTTGTTTGGTCTAAGTAACCGGCATTTGAGTTCTTGTAGTTGTAGTTTTGTAAATCACAAGCCATTTAAAAATCAAAGAGACAGGCATAACTAACTAAAAAGAATGAACACGTGTTCATCAAACTCAACTTAAACACGATGCATTTTGCAGATGAGCAAGTCCGTAATAAGGTAGCATATTCGTGATGATAAAAATTAAAAAACATCAGCTGATGCTTACCTTGCGCGGGTAAGAGTTATTGGGGACCTCTTCATCAAGGAAAGGAATCTTCAACACAGAGGCAATCTGGTGGACACCCAAAAAAACACAAATGCACAAGAACATGAGATTAAAGAACATATCACTGAAAAAGCTATAAAATCACAAGAATGAAGTGAAGCAACTAAAGAGCAGTGGCTAACAATGTCATATGCCTTCTCGCGCTCCATATGCTGAGCTGTGGTGACCTGAGAATTAAGCAACTGCAAAACGAAAAACCCAATTATGAGATGAACCCAGGTGAGATTGGAAACAGAAATTAAAAAGAAAGGAAAAAAACCTGGTCTTGAACATTTCTTTTGGGAAGTTGGTTGGTGTGGCGAGCAATGCAGTGAGGGAGGTTGAAGGGAGAGTCGTGATGGGCGAGGCCAATTCTGATGTTCGACGAACCTGGATTTATCACCACCAGGCTCGACCCTCTCTCCGCCACCAGCTGTGAAGGAACTACCGATTTAAGGTATTCCTGCATAATAGAAAAAGGGATTGACCGCTGAAGAATTCGATTGAATGAGAGAAACAGAGGAGCTGGTTCTGGGTCTTACCATGGAGACCAAATTCGGGTTTCCGATTCCTTCGCTACTTTACACTTGATTGAATTTTAGCTCTTGACCCTGCTACGCCTCTTGTACTCCCTCCTAATTTTATTGTTTTAACTTTTTATTATTTTTTTATTTTCAAAATAAGCGTCTCATTTGTCTATTTATAAAAATTAGTGTTTGAATTCAGCATTGCTCGAGTTTAGTTAGTGCAATTACTTAGTTCTCGATTATAGATTTTTCTATTTGTTCTTTCCAATTCTATTCAAAACTAACTAATCAAGAAACACATAAAATGATTGAATTAGTTAGTCGACATTATTGAAGAAAAATGAAATGGTTTAACTGTTATTTTTTTCATACACAATCTTATTTTGGTTTGTTATAATTTAACTTTATATTCAAAACTATTATTTTTATATTCAAGCCTTAGTTGAAGTGGTCAAAATTTTTCTTACAACCTCTTAGTTATGAATTCGAGTCTTTATAAAGAAACAGACACATCTCAGCAAGGAAGGCTACTCATGTGTCTTTCATTATATATAAAAAAATAATTGTTCTTCGAAATCTAATAGAAAATAACTTCTAACTGTTAGATTATATATAAATTACATATTATCTTGTATATATATTCGGTTATTATTTGTAATTATCTCCATAACATTTGTATAGGTTCATGACTGTGTAATGTATCCTATTTATATTCATCAATTCCATT
>JAYMSY010000393.1:0-12357 GCA_036897685.1 Monsonia emarginata | reverse complement strand
ATCTTTCAGCAATGAACCAATTTTACTGCTCAATAGGGAATTCTCATCTACATGATTAGGAGGATTAGCAGAGTTCAGACACAACAGTTTCCCCAAGCGCATATGAAGAGCATCGGTTGTATTGCTACTGTCATTATTTACAGTATCCATTCCTTGCACACGATTCACTTGATATTCAAATTCCCGCACTTCACTACAAGCTAACCTATTGGAACATGTAACATAAAAAGGAACCCTCCCAGGTTTGTGTACAGGAGCATGGCAGCGAAGAACACCATCCGCTATGACCTCTGCTGGAACTTCTACTTCACCAAACATACACGACCATTTGCATTTTTTTGTTTCTTGTTGACTCTTCAAGAATCTTCCAGTTATCAGAACCTATTCATAAATGAAAGTAACTTATCAATAAGCCGTATGTAACTCCAGCCTGCATAGCTGTTTTATCCTTTTAATCCCTAGAGAACAGATGGCACAGCTGAAATCCCAGTTGACGTAACTGCAGTCACACAACCGAAATTATTTTGATATACAATATATGTACCTTGATTTCTGAGCCTGCATATGCCCAGTTTGGAGAGAAATCAATAATGCTAAAGAGCTGGTCCTGGGAAAGAGAGGGGCCCAGCGGACAGACATTCAATTGCTCTGATGACGGAACACTAGAATCACCCATCCCATCTTCACCTTCAACTGTATCCCAGTACGCCCCTGAACTGGACTGCATCTGCAAGTCATTCACGTCTTCAAGTTCTTTACTCATCCACCGATTGAAGCTATCAAGCTTCTTCAAGCCTTTATCTGTTAGAGAAACATCTAGCAAATGACATCTTATAGCAGAAGAATGGTTGTATTTCCCTTCCAATGTCAGATCAGTAGCTGAATCTGGTTTCAAAAGACAACCAGGATTTGCATTTAAATGCTGCATTTGTGGGTCACTTTGCTTATTCTGATGCGTATGACAAGGCAGGTGGGAGTTGAGTAAATCACCTTCACGTTCATTGAACTTATTAGGGAAATCATAGGCTGAGTCTGATTGCACTTTCTGATTCATGGACCATCCAGACAGCCCTGAAGATTCAGCTTTCGAAGTCTGTTTACAAGGGAAAGTTAATGCCTGAACAACAATAAATAACATTTAAGGAGGTAAAAGTAATTTCTACATTGTAATGAGATGATACTTGAATTATCAAATATAGAATTGATCCTAATGAGGTGTTTGGAGATGCCAGAGATAGCAGATGCTATCAACAATTATGTCTCAAACAAATCCCCTCCAAATATATGTGGAGCAGAACTTTGTTTCTTGACTTCAACCTGTGACCTCAAGGTCACTAAGCAATAACAACAATCAAGCCATTTTCCAGAGAAAGTTGGGGTAAGCTGCATGAATCCTCTAGTGAAACTCATAGAGATTTCCATCTTTATCTTACCACCTCTTTCCATGCATCATTTGGTGCCATACAGCATAGCCAGTGTTATAGCTAAGCTAACCTATAAAAACTTTCCTAACAACTTAGAGGTAATCTCTTATCACTAAGCAGCAAAAAAATATTGAAAAAGATATATTCTTTGCAGTTTGCATAGCTATACCTGCCAAAAGACATATACTCCAGGACTTGATCTGAGTACTGAAAGTACACTGTCAGCGTCTATAGAGTAACAGAGTACTATGGAATCCGTGGACACATCACAGGTGCAAGGCTTTCCAGTAAGAACTTCATAAAGGCCCAGAACACATCCTTGGAGAGAAGATGCTTGTAAACAATATCTATCTTTCAAATGCTTTCCATCGCGCTGAGAGAAAATAAGCATAACATTAAATGGTGAATAGGAAACATTTTGAAGTCATAACACTAAGAATGCAACAGACATTTTGAGTGAAATGATTGTACATGTTAATTACCTTCACCAATCCATTTGTAATTAGCCACAGACTTTTAGCCATAGATCCCTCCTTGTAGAGCATCACTCCACGTGGTTTAACCATTTCCTTCAAAGAACCTTCAAAAGCCTCACGGGCGACAGGAGAAAGAGTTCCCAGAAAAGGATGAGAGGTTATCACATCTCTTATCCGAGGAAGTTCTATTGATGGAGGATGTTTTAGCCTTTCAACGTCACTCTTACATGAGAAGATATAACAATTTCAGCACGTATCATGAAGTATGTTAAATCATCAGTTTATTTATATATGATGCAGTTTATCAGCAAAAAAAAAAAACATCACTAAGAAACCAAGATAGTAGTGAGCTAGGTTATCATGCCCCAGTACCTGGAGGTCACGTAGACGAAGCACCACTGCTTCTTCCAACAATCCATCCTTCTCAAGATTTTCAACATAACTACCCAAAACATTGAGCTCTGAGTATGCAACTTCCCTAGCTTTCACAGCATGCAAAAACTGGAATGTTTGGAGAGAAGTAAAACAAACACCATAAAGAAAAGGTGGGAGACAGTACAGTTAAATCTCTCAGGCTAAAATAAAGTCCATCAAGGCATTCAAAATAACTCTCCCTCAGCAAAATAAGTGTCTCATTTGACAATTTGCAAAAATTAAGCATTTCAATTTTAGTGCTGGACTCTCCACCCTTGACCCTCATGTCAACCCGTGTTCCCACTACACAAGACTTGACTAACTTACGGAAGGATATCACTGGTAATTCATCCTTAATTAACGAAATAGAAATGTAACGCTTACTTTGGGACATCCATTTCAGGAGAGTACGACACTTATTTTGGGACGAAGAGAATATTAATTGACATCCGATGGACAGAGCACAAATTGACAAACCTGAGGAAAAGCAACATGGACATCTTCCAAGAATTTTCTTGCTTCTAATTCTTCTGCCTCACTTTCATCAATTACTATAGAAGTAATTTCGTTGATACCTAAAAGATGGAAATGAGCATTTATGAAACTAATGTTTCCAATAATGAACATCTGCTACGTTGTACTGAGAGGATAACAACAGAAGAATGATACTGATAGACACTCTACTAGCTAAACGAGTTGTAGGTTCTGTAAACAGTTTGATGCTACTCCAAGTTAAATGCCATATATCTTCAGTATGCAATGACAGATCAAAAGGACCAACCAAAGAAGGTGTGATGGAATGCTGATGGAAAAAATAAAGCAAAAATCATACCTGTAAATTCTTGTAGCTTCTTTCTTGCAATATTGTGGGCTCGAAGAAATGCAGAACAAATGTTGTATGCGTAGTGTAGCCTCTCCATTATAATATATCTGATCAGCTTTTGGGGTATAATGCTGGTTTGCAGGAATCCACAGTAACTCAGGAAATTCGTGAGAGCTCTCAGGCTATTCCAATCGCACAATGGTTTTTCAGAAGCCAAATCAATTGCTTTATCCACTGACTTCATTAAAACATTTGCAGTGGTTTGACTTATTATCCCCTCATCAAGCATCCTCAAGTAAGCAGCTTGAGCAGCTATAACAGAAAAAAAATATTAAATGTAATCAGACCAAAATCTCTATATATTGAGAGAGAGAGATTAGCACAGTCCTTTAAGCTCATATACTCAACCTGCAGCATTCAGGCACAAATGACTTGGGCAAGGACTAGTAGCTGATTGTGGTATTATTATCGGTGGATAAAGTGAAAACCTACCACCTAATGTTCGAACATTACGAAGATGTTTGACAGAAATCATCAAGGACTCCTTACAGTGGAGTAGGCCATAGGTCATACAGAAACAGCCTGAGGTTATTGTGAAGAGTGAAGACCCACTAGAAGCTTGAGTTGATAGTTGAAGACTTCTTTAATGTTTTACGATCTAACACGCCCCCTCACGTCCATTCACTTTGCACGTGGGTCCAAGCATAAGCCTACTGTTTGGCTCTATGCTGGAAAATCAACATAATCAGGGTGACAATAGGATTCGAACCTGGGACCTCTTGGTCAACCTATCTGATACCAAGTTAAGCTTGACTCTAACTTAAGAGCTTCAGCTGAAGCGAAGGGTTCTTTATTACTTTCTAATCAAACAGTCATAACCAATAAACTTAGCAATGCCAAAGTTGATATTTAGAAACATAATTAGGCAAGGACTACAATTCCTTCAAGAAATTGTTTGAATGAACATGCAAGTTTGAGCAGATCTTTTGCTGCATATATGATCGGAAATAGATTGTTCTTCGAAACCCGTACAAGAATATAACAGCATGCTTATATTCTGTATTCAGTTGCAGAAATCCTAATGAATGATTTCAATTTGGAAAGTTCCTCAACTGTTAATGTGTCAATTTCCTAAGATATAAACAAGGAATTAGAATTAGAAGTCTAATATTCAGGATAGTTCCCACCAATACATATAAACTGACACTCATACAACCAAGAGATTTTTATATGGATAAGCAACAGGTCAGATTACAAGAACAAAAGCTGATGGTGAAAAATGTAATAACTAAGTTACCCTTCAAAAGGCGCACTCGTGTAGCTTCTAAATTTGTTCGTTCCAAGTTAAGCCCAGACACAGGCAAGATGTACGGATGCACTCCTTCCACTTCCAAGTTATTTGAGCACATCAGGTACCTTTCAACAGGTCCAGGTTCATCAGTCCCAGAGTTGGTACGAGCACCAAGTGCATTGTTCATTATTTGTTTTTTTGTGAAGTCCAGTATGCACCTCTGCGACCAAATGTAGATAAATGGGAAAGAAAAACCGAACAGGACAGAAGATTGTAGATATCATGTTTGCAATAAGGAATCTATAATAAGTTCTCGATTGAACAATTGAATGAAGCAAAACTCAACACATACAGATAAATATAAGAGTAAGAACTAACTTCCGCAATTACAATAAAACTAAAAACTAGAATCTGTCTAGATCTTTTGTATCCCCCTTCCATGCTCATCGAGCATGCAAAAGTAAAACTATACTGGCTACTGGGTTATTTTAATTTGTTTGCCAGTATTATAATGTAAGAACATCAAGAATTATGTGGACTTATTGGTGGAATCAATGGTAGGTAATAGATATGTTATATAAAGATTGGCAAGTTGTATATGAATCAAGGCTTACCTCTGTATATGATAGTTTACCCATGCCCAAAAAGTTCAACAAAAATTGTGTAGTAGACCCATTTATAATAAGCGTTAGGAATGCAGTTCCCCCAGTGAAGAAAAGAAACTGCAGCCAAAGAATTGTATAAACAAACAATAATGTAATGGAAAAGAATAAAGGCATTTCTAGACCAAAATATGTAATATCCTCCCTCCCTAGCCCTGGCAGGATAATTTGCACTTCAAATACATACCAACGACCCTGTTTCTGGACTGAGATAAAGCGAGTCAGTGCTGGCACGCTGTATGACAAATAAAGTGAATAATGAATTAGATGGAGAACTAAAAGAAGTTTAAAATTGACCTTGTAAAAATAAATGAAACCACAAACTAGTGCATTCTGGTCTTACTCTGGGGGATATTCTCGAGACTCTAGGTCATCATAATGTATTGACAAAAATTACTGATATGTATAGTTCCTAGACCACCATTTTCTGTGTTTGATTCTTCTACAATATAATACCATTTTCTGTGTTGACGTGGAAAAAAAGATGCACGGTGATATAAATACCTACCGCGAAAACAAAATTATTGCTCAGCCAAGCAGTTTTAGCACCCATTATAATATGCAGTCCTTTTTAGAGTACAAATAATAAATAAAATGAGCCTTCAACACTAAGCTTAGGCTTGTAGTTGAGTTGGTCCCAAGCAAATGTTATAATGTCAGCACGGAGCTAAAAGTTAGGCTTGTGTGTGGATATACGTGCAATGTGAGGGGCTTGGATACCAGGGGTATAAATGATAAATAAAGTAGGCTTCCAACTATTAGCTGAAGCTTTTAGTTGAGTTGGTCCTCGAGACTTCAAAAGTCTTCAAAATGGAGCTTGAATAAGTGCTTGCTGTTAACAATGTTTTTATTCCGCCAAAGTTTTTGAAGGGGATAGGTGACAAAGTACTTACTATGGCCTGACATTCTTTAGTTGAAAAGAGAATTGTAATGGTGAATTGACTAACTACATTGCTTGCTGAAAGAAAACATTTCTGGCCTATTTGTGGCAGCAAGGAAATGACAGCAGATATTTATGTTTTAATGTCTTCTGGCTAAATAATCCAAGACTGAGAGAATTTCAACAATACTATCTCAAAAACCAAAAAGAAACCAATAACTCATAGATCGAAGCAATAATTCAAAAGAATGAGGCTCTATGGTTAAAGAGACTTGAGAAGAGATGAGAACCTGACTAACAAAATTAGATGAAAATGAAATGCCTAACAAATAAGGGCTATATATTCACCAAGATCGTCGTTTCCCCAAGGGCTCAAGTCTAATTTTAAAAAATAAATCCAGTTAAAGGACAACAAATATAATATACCATGAAGGCCCATCAATCTACAAGCATAAATATAAATCAGCACCAAAATGTAGAAAACAGTAACAGAGTGCTGGGTCAGCAAAGTTGGACAAAGTCTTATTTACTTTAATTGATAGGGCCATGGACAATGATACAGCTCCTCGTAAACCAGACCATGAAACAACAATGGCTTCTTTCCAATCCAAACCATAGCCAAAATACCGTAGCAGGGGATATAGCAGAACCACAACTGTGATGCGCGCAACTTGAACAAAAACATAGAGTAGAAAGAGATGCCCCCATGTATATCCTGAAATAAACTTCAGACTCTTTTATCAACAAAAAAAAAAAAAAGAACCTCAGACTCATAGTAAACATAGAACCTAATGTTTAATTTGACATAAATGGAAAAGCATCTAGGACTGCAAGGCTATTGAAAACCTACATGAAGTATACTGGTGTGGAAGAGGGTCAGGGACATGTTTAATGCTTTACAGCTACATGCACACAAGAATGGAAGGCCATAGAATACTTGAGAGAATTTTTTAGATGGACAACATTCCCAGAGATGGAGGCACTTTTGAAGAGACTAAAAATGAATATTACCGTTGAAATGATCGTCACTGTTGATACTGCCTTTAGCTATAATAATTCCACTGCAAAAGCATGAAAGCGAATCAAACATTTTATGCATCTAATGAAATACAAACAAGAAATGCAGTAACAGTGGGTGGGCAAAGTGTACAAGACTGCCACAATTGGGGTCTAGGAGGGTCATCTATGTATGCAACCTTCCCCTGTTTTTGCATAGAAGCCAAGGCTCCCATTATGAGGTCTAGGGAAGGTCATCTTCGTAAACGACCTTCCCGCTGCTTTTGCAGTGAAGCAATTTCATGACTAGAACCCATGACTTAAAGGTAACCTTACCATAGCAAAGAGTCTCATATTAACAATGATTTGAAGAAAATCACTGCACATTATAAATTAGAATGCTAACCAAATGCTTACCTCAAGATGAAAATTATAGTATTAGCAATGTAGGCGATGTCCTCCCTGAGAAAAAGAAAATAAATTAAGTAAAACATTGTGCTTGAGCTAATCCACAGTATAGGGTAACAATTAAGAGAGCATGAATCAGGATGGCATGCTTTATGAGATAGTTATGCATAAAAATCGGACTATCAAGCAAAGACTAAAGAAGTGCAACAACCAAGGATTTAATTTGACTTCTAGGTACTATGAACAGATTCGAAAGGCATGTTTAGTTGTGTCAAAAGGGCCATTTGAACTTGTAACTTGTTGCGATTCAGGTTGCTCATCATGCCTAACATGGACGAATTACCAAGGAAGCAACCATATTTGGAAATCTCAAAAATAAATTATGAGATATTTTGTTGACCAGGATATCAGCTCAATGATTGGCAAAACATAAAACCAAGACACTAATGGCTCAACCGAGACACTTTCCTATGACCAATACCAAAAGGGTCTCTTGGTTGAACTAATTACCCAAAGGTTTACCTGAGGGCTTCAAGAGAAGCCCTGTCTTGCATAACAAAGTAACCACCAAGGTATGATCTAGCACTATACCAAGGACTATTTTCACTTTACGTAATCAACATATATTGCTATAACATTAAAAGATTCAACACGTGAAATGCATTAAATTATACTCCCTGGTCCCAACATAAGTACGCGTGAAATGCAGTAACCAGACCATATAAGTAAAAAACACAACATGCATACTATATCAACAAGATGTACAAAGTAACATTAAAAACAGGGGAATGAAGACATACCAAAATAGATGCAAACTCTGTTGAACTTGGGATCTATAAGCAGTCATAGCTACAGCAGTAAAGATCCTGTTCAACAAATTTTAAATCATATTGTATGCAAAAGAAATCTAGCACCTCAAATAAAATTGCGACAACTTACATTCCTAGAGCCAGTACTGCCAAGATTCCAGAAACATCAGCTCCTTCTTGAGCCTTACCAAAAAGCTAACATTAAAATAGAAATGGTGCAAGGTGCAAACTTGATACGACATACAAAAGTTCATTTTGCTATGACATGACGTGTATCTTGATGGAGATCAGATTGCAATCATGGTAAACTAAAGAGAATCATTTTTTTTAATTAGGATTATAAAGCATACTAAAAAATCAATGGTTTATATAGAAAAGAAGTTCGGATAGAAAGGAAACAAGTTTGTGTATAATAGGAACTTTCTGTTTGAAATGGCAAAGTAAATTAAGCAATTAAGGAATAATGGATTGTAACCAGAGGTTCATGTTTGGCTTATCACAAGTGCCCATGTTGGACAACAAGCAAAGATTTAAAGTTCACCTACAGGTTTCCTAAGTTTGAACTGGCAACGAAGTTCCTTGTTTGCAAGAATTTATTTGTTCCCTAAAGAACAACATGTTACAGAAAAACGATGAAGCAAAGCATTATTTGGAAGTATCAAATGAAACATTGATATAGCAGAATACAAGAAGAAACATACTGTAAAATAAGCAATGTAGCTAACAGCAAGAGTCAGGGACATATATGCCACTGCATCCTTGAATATAAATCCCAGCCACATAACTGATGCTAATCCAAAAGCAACACCAATACCTACACTAAACCAAGAAAGATCTTATACGTCCAACTTTATTATGAGAAACAGTACAGCATCCACAAGATCAGCAACATACGCTCCAACAGAGGCCAGCGTGAGAAATTTGAGTATTGCAGCCCATTTAAAATGTTGCCCCATGACCATCTTATAGACCAGCTGATACACCACAATTGATGCCCTGGCATACACAAGGAACCACAGAAGAAGTAATCTGGTTTAATCCAAGAGAACAGGGAATTATAGCAGTGAGTCCATTTCATGAACCTTGTAAAACAAGAAAATTATATAAAACTATAGCATAGCAGAAGAAATAGAAAGGTAATTACCCATCATTCATTATAGATTCTCCTTCTACAATTGTACTCAGTTTTTTGCTCAAGCCAAGTTCTTTGAGAACTGCTAAAACGGCCACTGGGTCAGTGGCACTGAGAACAGCCCCTAACAATAATGACAATTTCCAGCTCCACTGATATGGGAAGGTAAGCTGCAATACAATACCCCAAGAATTGTCAGAAAAGAACCACCACAGCAGCATGGACTAAATTACATTATGAGCCATACCTTAAGGGCTGATCCAATACAAAAGGTTGAAACAATGACCCCAGGGCCAGCAAGTAGAAGCATTTGCACCATGCATTTCTGCAAAAACCAACCACGCCTTAACGCAGGAGCAAATGATAAGATTATAGAGAAATAGGAAACAGTAGAAAGCGTATAAGTAGAGCCAATAATGCTGGGGAGGACAAGCCTACCAAGGAGGAGCAACAAGTGAAACCCATGATATACATATTGGACATCAAACTCACTCAAAGACTAGCCTTTCAGGTTATAGGTCCAAGACACCAAGGTGTATATCAACATTTCCTTAACCTCATAATTACCTGATGCGGAAGAAGACTCACATGTGGGCTCCTAACAAACAAAAGCTTCTGGAAAGCAGAGGCAGGCCAACATTATTGTATGACACCCCAAACTTTTTTTAGAAAAAAAATATCTAGCAAGTATATATTGTTAAATAAGTGTCTTATGTCTTGTTTGACACCCCTAAAATTGTTACATTCCACACTTGTTTAAAACCCTTAAAGTTTATCATTATTATTGACCCCATATTTCAAAATTCTTGGCTCCGCCACTGTTGGAAAGTATGATATTTCATAATGCATAGCAAAATAAAAAGAAATATCAAGCTATATGAGTGACTCAAAGGACATTTGAATTCTTTGAGTTGAATGGGCCTTCCTAGAAATATTTTTTTCATACAAGCACATCAACATGCATCTAAAATGTAATTTTTATACACTTACTGAACCATAATCTGATATACTGGCTTTTTAAGGTTTTGATATGCTTCAAATGAAGAAGAGACAAAGTAAAAATAACCTTTATCTGGTGTGCTTCCATTGAAAAAGAGCTCTCAAAGATAAGAGGAGGAAGGAAGACAGCTAATAAGAGGTCAGGATCAATGTTTGCCCCTGCGGAAGACCAACCAATATCATAAACTATCTCTACATCATTTACATTGAATTTAAGTAATAGCCTCCCTCCCTTCTGAAATATGGTTCATGTCCGTTTTTTCCGCAAAAATTAAGGATCAACAAAGTTACTATTCAGCTTTCTCCACCTGCCTCCATGTGCACTCGCATGCTGAAGGACTCTTGTGGTAATTACTAATTTGTGTAAAGGACATTATTAGCAGTTCATGCATAACTCATTTCCTTAAAAGAGAAAATTGGAAATTTGTGAAAAGGTAAAGAAAACACACCATGAAGGCAAAAGAAATAAACTTACAGAGACGAATGCCATTTCCAACACTTCCCAATTGAAGTTTAGATCCATATTCTGCATGTTAAACATCAACCGTTAAGGATACCAGATAGACATAGCATTCCAGAATGGAAACATTCAGTTTGACCATTGAACTGAGCTATAATGACAATTAACCAAGTTTACAAAGGCTACAAAATGCATCCTTCAGAGAAAAAAGGGATTAAGGATGAGAACATTTAAACATGGTAATACAACAATGAATGTATCTAATAATGCAGGAAAAACAGAGAGTGATTGTTGATGGTCTTTTGTGATATTGTGAAATCACAACTATGCTTGCTCTGTACAATTTTACAGTAGACACAAGTTCCGAGCATTTTGGAGTGAAGGGCAGTCAACACAGATCAACCCAAACCTCAATTACTAGTATGCTACACAATACTACCATAGCACAACTCCAACTTATGTTTGCAATGAAGTCCCAATTATCAGTGTTCCGATCACCAAGCAGTCACCATACATACATATACCATTCTGAAGTCCAAACCCAGTTTTACTAACAAACCGCAACTCTCTTATTTATATCAGAAATCAATGATCAACAAAAAATAAGTCTACACAAAAACATACAGCACGGATATTTCACTACCCCATTTGACAACATCTACCTACACCAAGTTTACTAATGAAAACCGAGAAAACCATCTCCAAACTAACATTCCAACAAGCTTAACCCGAACCTGTGTCTGCAATAAAATATCAAAATATCAGTGATCTGATCACTACACATTCCACCAAACACAACACTAATACACTCCATCAAGTTGAACCTCTCTGCGTCTAAAAGCTACAACTCCCCTGTTCAGCAAAACCCAACACAGTCCACACCATAACATAACCATACAGCACAACTTCACCACTCATCATCCACAAAAACAAGAGCAATGCAAAACACTGAAACTAACATTCAAGGCATGGTTGTGGTTAATTTTCTCACTCTATGAGCAATCGAAACCATGGAAATGAACAATGGAACCATAAATTGGGAAATTAGAGAAGGACCTAAGACGCCGAGCGCGATGCCGAGGACGAGCAAGGCGACGGTGTAGGGAACTCGGGTGGGACGAAGAAAGTGCCTGCACGCTACGCCTATTGCCAAACATATCCCCACAAATATCACTCCATCGGTCGGATTTGAGCTCTCGTCCTCCTCCGCCACCACCGGCGAGAGATTGGACGCGAACGGACCTTCAAATATCGAACCCATACGAGCACTGGTGGTTCTGAGAACGATGGGTCTCTCTGCACAGTGCACAGTCACTCACACACCACTATATAATATATAATAATAATATTATGAAAAAGCGAGATATCCAAAAGTAACGGGAAAGCCACCAGCTTCACACGTGTCCCAAATTTGTAAAATGCTGCACGCACTCTGGTTAAAAAAAACTTTCTCATTCTATGTTTACAATAATAATAATAATAATTAGTTTTTTAAGTCCAACGTTGTTCGGGCATTACAATTTGATTTTCTCTTTTATATTTATTTTTTTTAGAAAATAAAAAATTTGAAATATTTTAATGAA
>JAYMSY010000392.1:0-12358 GCA_036897685.1 Monsonia emarginata | reverse complement strand
GAGAAAGAGGGGAAGAGAGAGAGAGAGAGAGAGAGAGAGAAGAAGTGAAAAGGATCAAATTGCATACAACAATTGCAATTGGAGAGAGATGATTGATATATAAGCCCTTTTTTTTGTATTATTCTTGTTTGTCTCTCAACTCATCTCTTTCTCTTCCTATGGCTTTAAGTGGTTGCTTGATTTGCTTTGTAAATAGGCTTTTTGATATTATACCTAGCTAGCTACCCACATAAACTAGTGTTTGTATCACAATAGTACACACATGTGATATATTGAGAGGATAGGCCAAATGAAATGAGTACATGGAGATTGAGGAGTATCAATCTAGATTATTGATTAGGGTAACTTTTTATTTTTTATAAGCAAGATATTTTATTAAAGGAATGTCAACAAGGTTGCCGCATTGCTGAGGCAGCAACAACGGTTGCCACCACTGAGTGTTGTTGTAGTTGATATCATTTCAGAACCTGATGCGTGGCTATAACTTCCCGAATTACTAGTCAGTTCCACGAACTAGCACCTTTTTATTTTTACTTGAGATGAAAAAATAGACCATCTGAAGTAAAAGCACCAAATACAAGTTCAACAGTAAGAGATACGATAAATAAGATAAAAGCACCAAAAGGGTAACTTAAAAGCTAAAAAAACCCTTGATTTAACCAAAGTTTGAGAAAAAATGGAGATAATATGAATCTTATTCTTTTCACCTTAAAATAAGTGTGAGATTTTTTTTACACCAATATTTTTTTAATATGAGTTATATAAAGGGTAGCGGGAAAATTCGTACCTAAAACCTTACCCAGCTCCATGACAACTTGACTGAGTGTTGGCGAGCAACACAAAATTTTAAAATAAAGTATCATTTTTGTTCTGATTAGTTAAATATGTTAGCTTTCTACGAATCATATATCTCTCTACGTTTGTCTTAATAATTTGAAAGGCGTGAACATAAAAAATATATGAGGTAAAGAGTGAGAAAACACTTATAAAATTTGAAATCTTAATATTTATAAGTAGTTAAATAAAACAATTATTTGTAGGATGGATGAAGTCTTTGATCAGATATTCTTCTTTGGTTACAATGAGGAGCGATGGATAAAGAAGTACGAGCCTATTGAACAGATCGTGTTCAAATAAGGTCGTTTGATTACGCTGAGTAACATGACAAAATTTATGGCATTCCTTAATTTTGGAAAGCAATTGAATGAAATTTTTGTTATGAACAAATAGATTATTACCAAATAAAGATATGTTTTTTTTGTAACTCGCTGAGGTGTATGGTAGTTAATGTCAAATGATCTACCTAAACGGTAGTCTGATAACCTCACAATGGTGACAGCCAGCTGCCGGCTGTCAAAACAAAATGACAACCCTACTGTGGATACTCTAATACGATCACATATACCCAAAAAAAAAGGAGGTGAAAGAGAAGAAGAATATGAGGAAACAAATCTAGTTTTGTGAGAAATAGAAATGGGAGGTAAGGTTTGGTGGTGGATGGAGTTATCTATATACACACAAAAGAGAAATGCAGCTCCCAATTAACAAGATAGTGCACAATATAGTGGAGTGTCTATATGTCCATATCCATGTCCATGTCCATTGCCATAAATCATATTTTTTTCATTCCCAAAATCATGAACATGTCAAAGTTTATATATTATTGGAAATTTCCTTACATTTGGTAAGACTGTATAACTATTTATAACAACAAAAAGATTTCCCTAAAAGAGAAACAAAAAAATTGAAATGTAATATATAACTTTGGTCCGACTGCAAAAAGATATTCTTCTCTAGTTGTGAGTTCGAAACTTAATGAAAATATATGTCGGTATGGAAAGAAGTATGTAGATAGAGAAGTATGAAGAAGACTTTGATATTTCTATATAAAAAAAACTTCAGTATAATTATGACTTTTTTTATAAACAATACTGTCATCTATTGAGTTTGAACCCAATGAGTTCAAACTTTCAACCGATTGGCCAAACAGACTTTGGTATAATTATGATTACAAGGAACTAAATACTGAGGGCATATATATGGGGTACCCCATGTTCATGGGATATATACCCTTGTTGGGGACCAATTCAACAAAATAGTGAGGGGAAAAGGAAACTGTGCAAAAGTCCAATGAAAGAAGAAATATTGAAAAAAGTATCTCTTCACTAGTGCAAAGTGCACTACCAACACCACACAATCACATCACATCACATGAAATAAATTACATTTGATTTAGAAATAAAGTTTTGAAATGGTCATTTTTGAAAGTTGTGATCCCTTGGTTATATTTTCTAATTTTCATTTTTTTTGCTCATTAATTGTTTAAAAATTTATTCAAACCATATCCATCTCATTATCAACTATTAAGCTATAACACTACAAATTATATATGAAACTAACTAAATAATGAGTTCATATGAATATATGTTTGGTTTGGACCACAAAATCCATGTGGGTGCATATCATAGCAAAGTACAATATTTGTTTGTCCTCCACCATAACCCTCCACCTCATAATGGTTATCGTCGTGTCTATTTGTGTCCATCGATACTTAAATAATACATATCTTAAAATTTGTCAGAGTTTGTTGATTTGTTAATTAAGATGAGCTGTTTCAAATCAAATATATAGATTTATCAATAAGAACTTTAGGCAAATATGTGAACATGTGATTAATATAGGAGAAAAACAAATATCCATTCATTCTCATTTTCTATATAAACCCAATAATAATTATAATATATATTTTAATACAAAAAAAATAATATACATATATGTGAGAATGTTAGTGGAAGGAGGGGAGATGCCTTGTCGAAAAAGCGGAGGCTTTGGTTTGCAAATCAGGAGTGCAACTAGCGCTTGAGTTTGGTTTTCTAGGTGCCCAAGAAACTCATTCACAAGCATTATACTGGGAACTACTTTCATCCTCGAAAGCTCCATTATACTTGGGTGAATTTGCTGAGGATATCGATGTTAGTTGTTGGCTTTTTTAATTCTGTTTCTCTCAACTTTTTTCCTATACTCTGTAATCGAGTGGCTCACTCTCTTGCAACTTCAGGCAAACGAGATCCCTCCGATCAAGTTTGGACCTCAAATTTCCCCTCAGTTGTAATGGAGTTGCCCAGCAAAGATTTTTCTCGCCCTTGAATAATATCCAGGTCTTTCTTCTATTTAAAAAAATGTTAGTGGGTGCATATACATGCATACATACATATATATATGTAGCACCACCATGTGCACTGTTTCTTCTTTGTTGTGCATCTGATTGATTGCTCAGTCCCTAAAAGAATCATTGTTCCAATTTTCATCCATAAATGGTTTTAGATATGAATTTGTCTTGTCATTTTTTGTACTCTTTATTTTAGGGCACATGGGCCAAACAGTCCTACCCCAAAAGTTTATGGGCTGTGTGTTGTCAATTCAACTAAGCCCAAATTGATTACAAGTCCATCACTCAGGCCCATTTAGGCCCAAAAATCTAGAGAGTTTTTTTTTCTTTTTAAATTAGTCACTACCTTTTCATTTTTCAACATTGAAATAGGGAGCTCCTATTTCCATACCCATTTTGGCTAGTTCCACACCAAAAAAAAATTTATGACTAAATTACCCCTGCATGTATTACAGTTGTATCTCATTTCCTGTGTTTTTCTTTCCCTCACATTCTCTCTTCTGTCAATTCAATAGAAAAAACTAAAAGTAAAAAACAAAACATTTATAATCAGATGTTATCAACCAAAATAAATTTCTTAAGCAATCAAAATAAACTTCCTCAACAATCCAAAGTAACTAATACAAAACATAAACATGACAAATAAACCAAATCCAACAACAACAACAAAAATTCAGTCACAAACTCAAGATTGAACAACAAAAGCAGCCACCAAGATGATGAAACCGATCCTCCAACTTAAATAGACCATGAAGTCGAGAGTCATAGGAAGATTTGAAGACCACAACAAAAAACCATCTTCAATTCCTACATAAGCACATAACATACAAAACATCCAAACACATTATCATTAGAGAATTACTAATAAGATTCACGCATTAATCAAATGCAATAAAAAAATTAAACTTACTTTGTTATTCGACATTACGGTGGAGAACACGATGGAGAAGGTATACGATTCAAATCAATTCCACCACTTTCATCTTTTGAGTTTTGACATGTACGACTATTATGACCAACTCTTTGACACATTTTGCATCTCCGTGATGCTTCTACTATCTCAAATTCGGATGAGTCTCTTCTTGTAGAGCTTGATTTTCTTTTATTCTTTGAACCAAGTGGACGTCCTTTTTGTGGTTGAACAATTGGTTCATGAATCAAAGAATGTGGTGTAGCTAATATTTGACTGATCTTTTCTTTCACTTCCTCCTTTTGAGCAATAGGCCATTGTTCATACTTATCTCCCAACTCATTGAGTAACATTTTAATGTCACTACTTTTGCCATTGTATGTTGCGCCACTAAAATCATTATGTGATATAGTGTCAATCCTCCATTGTGAGTGTATAAATTCCAAAGGTAAAATTCCATCTTTCCAATCCCTCATCATATGAGCACAAGGAAGACCCATAGTAGCTACGAAGTTACCGCTACAAGTTGATTTCAAAGTGCCAAATTTAGCCATTTCATATTGCTCCAATAACTTTGTCATAGCAAAAGTTGAAACATGAGTCACAAGATTTTTGAAATACGGAATGTTGTGCTTGTGAACAATCCGAATCTTCTCACTCTCAAGTTGTGCTTGGATCTCTTTAAATTCATTTTCAATTGCTAGACAAATATTCTCCTTTACAACACGGAGACCACCGGTTGAAACTTGCAAGTACATCTTAAGCTTCGCATGTGCTCCTTCCACTCTTGAAGAAACTCGGCTTCCAAAATGTTTGTATTTCTCGGTCCAAGCACTCACAAATCTTTCCTTATGCGGAATCCATGTATTCTTTATGTAAGTCACAACATCATCATTTCCTTGATGCAAAAGTTCCAAAACTCGATTAAATGCTTCCTCCGTATTTGCATACACCATATCATTCCAAGTAGATAAAAACAATTCCCAATCTTCATTCTTTTCAAAATGTTTCTTACACTTCGCCACTATATTCTTCTCTATGTGCCAAATGCACAAGAGATGAGTGGTTTTTGGAAATACAACTTTTATAGCCTTCATCAATGCCAATTCTCTATCCGACACAATAACCAAAGGTTGAGAATTTGAACCAACAATGCTAGCAAACATCTTCAAAGCCCAAATATAATCTTCATCTCTCTCTTGTTTCAAGAAAGCAAAACAAGAATAAAAAGTAGTGTTGCAACTTGATATCCCAACAATATTAAGCAACGGCATTTTATATTTGTTGGTCTTGTATGTGCAATCCATCACAAAAACACTAGAGAAATTTTTGGTCAAAATGATCGATTTGGGGTGTGCAAAGAAAACATGGGTCAAACAACTATTTTCATCAAGTAAATAGTTATAAGTAAATCCCCCTTCACCAAGTTCTTCAAAAAGTGCATGAATGATAGAACGCCCACCCAAGTTCTCTCGAATAATCTTAGCTTTGATGTTGTAGATAGTCTTAGCTACCGCTTGAAGATTTGGATTCTTTTGCCTAAGTGAAGTAATGATTTGACGTGGTTGAATTCCTGACTTACTCATTTTTTCAATATCATTAATTTCTTCACTAGTCAAATTTCGAGATGAAGGATGCCCAGACATAATACTAGAAGACTCATGATTATGTGAACAATTTTTCACCATAACAATCCATAACTCTCCCTCAAGTTTCTTTCCAACAACTTCAAATGGACAATTTATCAGACGTGTACCTGTTGTTCTTTGTCTCTTTTCTAAAGGGATGTTGTGTTTATTTCTATAAGTTCCACCTCTATCACAACCAATGACAACATTTCTATTTGCCTTTGACGTTTTAATAGAGATAGCATACCCTTTTGATAAGCAAAACTTTCGAACATCTTCGAGGAGCTCCTCACGGGTTTGAAATGTACGCCCTTCTAATCCAACCATGTTATCATTTGGTCCATTCATTTGTATAAGTTTAGAACCTACAAAATATTTATAGAAAATTAGCAACACATTTGTTTATACATATCAAGCATTACCAATGTTTCAAAAAGTTATTAGCTCGTATATTTTATAAAATTATTAGTATCTCAAATTGTCATCAACCTAACACTAGTATCTCAAATTGATCTACTTCCACAACAAGACTATCATATTTTTTTGTCTCTGTGTACACACCAAAAACTGCTACCAAAACTTCACGCACTAATAAATTTTATTCCCAAATTAATGAATTGTGCCCTCCACATTTTCATGTTCATCAATTCTCAGAAAATTTTTAAAAACCCAGTAAAAGTAGAATAATAAAAAACTAAAGCCACGCCCATACTTCCCAAACTGAACTGATCATATCTCTCAACCATCAACTAAGCAGTAAATCACATATAACTTTTGCTTCCATTATAAACCTAGCAAAGGTAGAATGATGATAGATAGAATTTAGCACTACAAACGGCTAGCACTTCATTTACAGGCTAACTAAAGATGAATAAAACTAAAGGCAACAAACAATGGCATTACCAGGACAGCTTATCAATTCTTTTACAAAATGAGACTAAGTAATACACTTTCTAAGCAACCAAATAGGTGTGTATCATAGGCAACATAATAATTCAATTTCAACAATATGAGGATGAAATTCCAACATAATTTAGTGAGAACAAGCAGATTTATTGAACATAGAATACACAAGCATCCCTAATTTCTACAAAATAATAACCCTGAAATACCTCAAATATAGCTTGAGGAGAGCGATGTATAGATGGTGGCGTCTTGAGGAGGTGTCAGCGGAGGAGGTCGTCGGAGACGACGAAACTGGCGGCGATGATGAAACTGGACGAGCACAAAAAATGACCGATTAGGTCCAACGAAATAGGAAGAGATGCATAGAGGGAAAGAAGGAGAGAGGGAGGAAACGTTCACGACACTTACCTTCAACGACGAGCACCAATATTATGACCGATTTTGCTGAAGAGCACGAGAGGTTTCGTCAATAGAGAAGGAGAGTGAATGAAACAGAAGGAGAAGAAGTGAGGGATTTTTTTTTATCAGAGAAGGAGAAGAGGTTTCGTCAATTTTTTGTTTTGTTAAAAGAGGAAGTGGAAAAGAAGGGAATGGAGTACAGATGTAATCCATGCAGGGGTAATTTAGTCATAAAATTTTTTTTGGTGTGGAACTAGCCAAAATTGGTGTGGAAATAGAAGCTCCCTTTTATTTTCTTAAAAATAGAAAAAAAATGTGTCTTGCTTGATTATTTAACTATTATAAAAGATAATTAATGCATTACAGTTTTGACCTTGTGATTAAGGTATTCTGTTATAACATTTTGATCGTAAGATTGAGTTATCATATTAGGACAAAGCATTTCTAATCATTGTGGACTATGGAGGTGCAGGATGCAAAACTATCAACTGATTCATAGAACATATGTAATTAGACCTGATTAGAAAGGAAGATATGCGTTTGATACGTGGAATTCTCACCTGATTAGAGGATGGACATATCGATCCACTCCCAATTACAAAATGGACAATATCATTGTTAACAATATAAGGGTAACACTTTATAAATTTCGTTCATCATATTGCAAAAGGTCAAATGGACACTTTATCTGCAATGTATTGGTCATGTTGTCATTCTTAATATGGTGACATGTTCACATATATATCGTCGATAGACATTAGCGATGTCATCCACAGTGATGTCTTACAAACGTTGTTGTTGATGCATTTACATGGTCGATCAACAACATTTTATCCCTATATTAATAGTTGGTGCCGCCTATTACTGGTATTTTTGTAGTGAATATTTCATTCATCACAAGGTAAATGCCATATTTTTCTGATTTGAATATCCAAAGAAAATCTGTCTACTTTCCTTGTTAATCAGTTAATTTACTTGAATTACCACTATAATCTTTCCTACTAGTATTAGTTAACTATCACAAATTAACATGTGATAAGATGCATGTATAGAAAATCAATACATGATTTTATTAATATTTTTTTGAAAGGATGATTTTATTATTTTTTTTATCTTCGTTAAAAATTAAATATAACATTCATTTTGAGATAAAGGTAGAAGAAAATCTATTACCAACGAGGAAATCATAACAATTAGGCCATATACAATGGGTTGCCTAAGGTGGTCATCGGCCGGCTGCGGCAACTCATAACTGCGGGGGCCAGTAGAGCAGGAGGCCACTGGCGTACATATCAGGTCAACGACCTGATCTTCTCAATGGTCTTTTTGTCATACTTTAACGCAAAAAATATTAAAAAAATTAAAAATATCAGGTCCACGATCGTACAAGGACGGCAACTCCCCATTACACGCACTAGTTGTGTGTGACTGTTATAGAATGTGGGCCTACTGATTTGATGAGCAACCTCTGTTAATCTTGGCCTTGCCAACTATATACCATGTTGTTTTTACTCAAGTAATACTTGAAAAAAGTTTATTCCATACTAACTGCAGTAACAAAGAAAATATATACAGAAAAAATAAAAGTACAGATAATCACCATGCATCAAGTCAATATGGTTTAAGGTTTGAATATTTTAAAATGAGTGAAGACAAATTGAAAAAAAAAAAGTTTTTTTTGTGCATAGAAAAAAATTTAACAACAGAATTTGCAAATAAAAGGCAGGAGGATTGTGATTGGTAGGGAACACATTACATATGAATTAAATGCAAAGAGGACAAAGGTGAATGAACTTAAATTGAATTGGACTTGAAAGTCAAGAATTGGAGTACCCCTTCTTATCCCAATGGGAGCCTTTGAGGGCCAAAGGCAATCCAAGTATCTTAACATTGCAACAATAGTCAATGCAATAGTACCTTTTTTCACTTGCCATCACTTATTAGGTCTAGGGTTTGGGTGGTTGAGTGTAGAGCAAGGAACTTGCATCTAATTGTTGCTTGCTCTCTCCCATATGGTAAGACAATTAGGAATGTTATTTTTCTTGAATGTGATACAAAATGTTATGTGAACTAGTATATTAGCTTCTAAAACATGACAGATCAATAATGATTTAAACCTACTATACATTCAGTATTTCAAATAAATTATGCACTTTGTTTCCCAAATTCGTACGAACAAGTGATATCATACATTTGTGACCATTATTCGATAAAATATATTTATAAAAAAATACGAGTTTTGATATGTCATGTAAACTGGCACATTAGTTTATAAAAAAAATATTTTACAACTATAAAGGCATTTAGCGTTTCTGTAAAACAAATGTTCGCGATAGTTTCATACTGAGTGTCAATTTTTTACCTCATCCTTATAATTGGTGGGAAAAATAACTCTGGTTGTTTTTATCCGTAGGCATAGAGACATACATTATTAGGCCATCTTTAATGGGCTGCCACAATGGTTGTCGCAACCGGTGGCTAGCTGCGTCATCAAGACAACGCTAGGGCAACTGGCTTCGCTTGTCAGGTCAGCGAGGTACGTGTCAGCTCGCCAACCTGATCAATTTTTTCTGCGTTCAATATTAATGCAGATTACCTATATGGACGAGATACAGTTAGACGAGCTAAATATTAACTCACCGACTTAACTCGCTCATATGAGTAATCTGCTGCCCCACTAGAGACAACTACTCTCTCTCAATTTTTTTTGTGTGGGGCCCACATTTTAAGGGGTCCATTAAAGATGCCCTTATAGAACTTTCAACCTTTACTAGTAGATATTATTTATAGGAGATATACATTGTAAAAACTAAAATCCCAATGACACACTTATTAATGACATATATTATTATATATAGAGGTAAATGGAAATTAAGAGTTTAAAGTAATGAGAATAGTATATGTGGTGAAGGAACCTCCTATATATGGAAACTGATCCGTGATACATACCAAGTTAGCATTGAATTTTGTAAGATTATTATTATTATTATTTCTAATAAGAGAATTATTATATGAGATTAAGACAAGTGAAATTGAGGTTTTTCACAAGGAAGAGGTACAGCTGTTAGATAAGATTAGTAGGTTGAGGTTTGTTGTGGAAGTCATCATCAAGGAGATGGTCTGAGGAGCATGCTCTGTCACTAACCTCTTTCAACCAAACACTTCCATGTTCTAATCTCTTCATTTCCTTCTTTGGCCTTTACATGCATCACCTCCTATTCATATTCCTCTACCTTTACCATTGACTTGCCCTTTTTAACATCACAACATGATTTCACATCTTAATTATTTTTTGTTTTAACCACGATGTTTCTTCCGAAGTGTATCGACAATGATGGTTGTCAATCAGTTGTCACCATTACGGTTGGTTTGACAACTACACACCCAACCGTTGTGAATGCTTCATGTATCCAAATCTACTGACGTTTTGGAAGTTGGGTTGGCGGCTGACGACTCCACGAGCTGTAATATAACTCGTCGACATTACAAGGACGTTATATTACACTCAACTTAGCAACAACTTGGCAGCAACAATGGTGTTGCACCATTGTAGAAAGTGGATATCAAATGAAGTGGGACCCACTATTTGCATTTGACATCTACAATGGTGGTTGCACCGTTGTGGATGCCCCAAGTGGATCTGCACGTCATAGTGGACATATTTTATAAGTCGTTATATTACACTCAAACTAATCCCAACCGAGGTGAGTAGGACTACAAGGACCGAAAAATTTACATCAAGTTTTAGCATAATTATATTTTCGGGGATCTGAACTTGTCCTAATGGATCAAGGTTCGAGAGATTCTTACCTTCTCACTTATACAATTTTAGCTGATTAAAGTTTTATTTTCTCTGAAAATAATGTAATTTTCCTATTTCTCTATTGAAGCTTAAATTATGGTGCCCAAACTCCAAAGTAACTATTTTGTCTGAAAATAGTGTTCTATACATTTTTCATACTTACTATACAATTTGAGTTTAGTTTTAGTCACTTATGTTTAAGTATATCATCTAACGTTTATCACATTAATTAGAATTAGAATTATAATTATAAGATTTTAGAATAAATCAAAGCAATGGAATGGAATAGAAATGAATAAAAAAGATATCCTATCCATAAAATATATATAAACAAAAACACATTGCGAATATAAAGTCCACGCATGGCAAATATTTTAGGAACCATTTTTACACATTACCCCAAAAACTAGCATTATATTATGTTTTAGCTAGATGTTGTGACTTAATACTAGCTGTAGTGGACTAATGAATTGATTGAATGATACTCCATATCTCATAAACTGATCATTAATTTTACAAAATTATTTTAAAGAATGAAAGCTGTGGAGGATATATGTCTTGTAGACTTCAAACGAATTATGTTGTGAATTGTTAAGGTTATAATATTGACGCAGTACTGGATAATTATGTTTCTTAAGTTTGATGTCCGTGACTTGGATCTGATTGTGAGAATTAGTCTAAATGCGGTAAAAGATTTTAAAGATGTCAAATTATAAAGAACAGATACACTTAATTAGGAACCTTTTTTGTACACACTAAAGAATAATATTGTGAGTGTGAAGTGATTTTGTTTTTGGTATTCTAATTTATTTTTCCCCATCCTATAATAAATGAGTTATCTATCTATTTTCTTTAAAAAGAATTGAGGATAATTAATGAAATTAAAATTTTATTTTGTTATAATCTCAATTTTATGTATATTTGTAATGTGTTAACTCACTTATTTGTTCCTCTAAAACTCACTTATTCGTAAAAACTCACATGCGAAAGTTTCCATATGAACTAACTTTCCGAGGACATCCACAATGGTTGCATCCATTGTGGGTTACAAAGGGGGCTGTAATGAGTATTTTGTAGATTTCACTTAGGATTTCTACATATTTTCTGTGGTGGATAGAAATTTGCAACTGTACGTTGCACAGTCCGTTCGATCAATCTGCCAAGTAGAACAGACAAACTTAGATGGTTTGTACAAAATTGCCTAGGGAAGCCTTCATCTAGTCGGCCTGATTGTGTTGATATTCAGATCGGCCAGATGAAGGGAAAAAATAAAAAAAAAACAAAAATTGTCTAGTTAGTTCGCCCGTTTAGCCTGGCAGACTGACAGTATGAACTGTCTACATATAGTACAAGAGTCTGTCTACCGACTATAGCCACCAACCAGTGCAACCACTCATCAATAGTTGTACTATTTTGACAGTCACTCCATACTCCATTGTGGATGACCTTAGAAGAAAATAATGCACACTCATTTTATAAGAGTGGTCACAATTGTGAAGTACCTTTGTGGCTGGCATGGGGGGATATGAAAGGGTGACCCTCCC